>JAYESA010000004.1:275933329-275945829 GCA_036927795.1 Iris macrosiphon | reverse complement strand
CCACTAAAAATATAATAAATATTCTAAACCCAAAAATAGGTCTCACAAGGGTGTGGGTTGGGTCGGACATGGGTCCACTAGGGTCTGACATGGGTCCAGGCTAGCCAAAACCCTAAAACAATCAAATAAAAATAATACAATCACTAATTAAATATAAATATAATTATTTAAATACAATACATAATTTACAAAAAAAAAACCCTATTTTCTAGAATCGGGTAGTGACAATTCTATCCTCCTTAAAATAATTTCGTCCTCGAAATTAAAAGACGAAACTAGGACAGGAATGCAAAGAAAAGAACCATACGTCAAGGCTCGAAAAGATAGGAGTATCACTCGCGCATTTCATCCTCCCTCTCCCAGGTCGACTCACCTGGAGAGTGATGCCTCCATGCGATGCGAACCAAGAAAATAGTTTGGTTCCTCAACACCTTCTTCCGCCGATCCAGAATCTCCACCGGCTGCTCTGGATAGCTAAGAGTAGGGCCCACCACGATCTCTGAGTGATCCAATACGTGACTGGGATCCGCCACGTACCGTCTCAACTGCGACACGTGGAATACATCATGAACTCCCTCTAGCGTAGGCGACAACTCAAGCCTATACGCCACGGCGCCGACCCTCTCAAGGATACGAAAGGGTCCGACGAAATGTGGGCTAAGCTTCCCGCCTCCACCGAAGCGAATAGTGCCCCGCGTCGGAGAAATCCTCAGGAACACCAGAGCTCCAACCTAGCACAAACAAGGTCTCTGTACTTAGTCTAAAACAAGCAATCACAAGAAAACACAAGAACAAAATCTAGATTCTAAGCTATACCTCGAACTCCAAAGGTCTCCGGTGGCTATCGGCCTAATGCCGCTGCCTGTCCTGCGCCACCCGAAGTCTATCTCTAATGAGCTTGACCTTCTCCGCTGCATCAACCACTATCTCCGGGCCAAGCAAAGCTCTCTCGCCTACATCATCCCATGATAACGGAGTGCGACACCTCCGTCCATACGACGCCTCGAAAGGTGATATCTCGATACTGGCTTGGTAGCTGTTGTTGTAAGCAAACTCTACCAAGTGCAAGTGATCCTCCCAAGTGCCTCTGAAATCCAAAACATAAGTGCGAAGCATGTCCTCAAGTGTCTGAATGGTCCTCTCTGACTGACCATATATCTGTGGGTGATATGCACTACTAAACTTGAGCTGGGTGCCCAAGCTAGCCTGCAGACTCCTCCAGAAATACGAAGTAAAGCGACTGTCCCGATCTGATACTATGCTCACAGGAACTCCATGCAGTCTGACTATCTGGCTCACATACATCTCTGCTAGTCTCTCTGTAGACGTACCCACTTTGAATGGTAGAAAGTGGGCCAATTTGGTCAACCTGTCCACGATGACCCAAATTGCATCCTTCCCGTCTGGAGAACGGGGAAGTCCAGAAACAAAATCCATGGTCACATGCTCCCATTTCCACTCCGGAATGGGTAACGGTTGGAGCAAACCTCCTGGCCTCTGCCTCTCCGCCTTCACCTGCTGGCACACTAAGCATCGGGATACGAAGTGCGCTATCTCCCACTTCATCCCGTACCACCATACATGCTGTCTCAGATCTCTATACATCTTGTTGGCACCTGGATGCATAGAATACTGGGGATCGATGCACCTCCTGAAGAATCTCCTCGCGCAACGACCCACTCGGCACACACAACCTGGTACCGTGCCGCAAAGAACCATCATCAGCAATGGTGAAGTCATCTGATAATCCAATCTGAACCTGCGCCCTGATGCTCCTCAGGGACTCATCCTCAAACTGTGTAGCCCTGATCCGGTTTACCAACTCTGACTGAATCTGCAGTCCCCATATCTGCATCTTAACTCCAGGCACTATCACCTCAATGCCCAAGCTCTCTAGATCTGCCAGAAGATAACGATCTGTAGTCAGGCACATAGCTACCGGATACCTGCTCAACGCATTCGTAACTACGTTCGTCTTCCCTGGATGGTACTGCAACAATATGTTGAAGTCTTTCATCAACTCCAACCATCTCCTTTGCCTCATGTTCAGCTCTTTTTGGGTAAACACATACTTCAAGCTCTTGTGGTCTGAGAAGATCTCCACACGCTCTCCGTATAAATAGTGTTTCCACAACTTCAGAGCAAAGATGACCGCTGCCAACTCTAAATCGTGGGTACGGTAGTTCTTCTCATGAGGACGTAATTGCCTGGAAGCATAGGCAATCACCCTTCCATTCTGCTGCAATACACAACCCAGTCCCTTCCCCGATGCGTTACTATAGATAGTGAATCCTCCAGAACCTGATGGCAACGTCAACAATGGAGCTGTCGTCAACCTCCTCTTCAGCTCATCAAAGGTGATATGGCACTCCTCTGACCAAACAAACTCCACGTCCTTCCGAGTCAGCCTGGACAACGGCTCTGCAATCCTGGAAATATCCTGAACAAATCTCCTGTAGTAACCTGCCAGTCCCAAGAAACTCCTGACCTCGGCTACTGAACTCGGAGCACTCCATGCCTCAACTGCCATGATCTTTCTCGGATCCACCGAGATCCCCTCTCCAGTCACCACATGACCAAGGAATTCAACCTTGTCAAGGAAGAACTCATACTTCGAAAGCTTTCCATAAAGCTTCTCCTTCCTGAGAGTCTCCAACACTATCCTCAGATGCTCCTCATGCTCCTCTGGGGTCTTCGAATACACCAAGATATCATCTATAAATACCACCATAAACCTGTCTAGATGCTGATGGAATACCTTGTTCATCAGATTCATGAACACTGCCGGGGCATTAGTCAACCCATACGGTATCACCATGAACTCATACTGTCCATATCTGGTCCGAAAAGCTGTCTTCGAAATATCCTCCTTCCTGACCTTCACCTGGTGGTAGCTGTCCTCAGATCAATCCTGGAAAACACCCTCGCTCCGCTCAATTGGTCAAAAAGATCATCAATACGCGGCAGCGGATACTTGTTCTTGATTATGAGGTTGTTCAGAGCCCTGTAGTCGATACACATCCGTATCGACCCATCCTTCTTCGGCACAAAAAGTACCGGAGCACCCCACGGGGAAGAACTAGATCTGATAAATCACTTATCCTGAAGCTCATCCACCTCCTTCTTCAACTCTATCAGCTCACTGTTGCTGACTCTATAGACGTGCTGGGATATCGGCTCCGCGCCTGGCACCAAGTCTGTAGAGAACTCCACATCTCTGTCCGGAGGTAACCCTGGCAACTCCTCCGAAAAGACATCCATGTACTCCTCTATCAGTGGATGTAGCAATCTCGGCTCTACCACCAGGGCTCCGCAGAAGACTCCCTCGCTCTGCTCCGCTGCTCCTCTGGCAAACTGAAACTCTGGCTCACCCGGCGGACTAAACAAAACTCTGCCTCCACGACAATCTATACTAGCACAATGCATACTCAACCAATCCATCCCGAGTACAATATCGTAGCTCAGAAGTGGCATTACGAGTAGGCACACACTCAACTCCCGGCCTCCCAAGGTAACTCTCCGGTCTCTGCAGACATCACTGACTAGGATGATACCCCCCAGTCATGGTCTTACAGAGTCTAGCTAAAGGTTCAGCAACAAGATGGTATCTAACAGCAAAAGATACAGACACAAGCTATGGGAAGTCCCGAAATCAAATAAAGCAAGTGCTGGAATGGAATCAAGAAGAACACAGATCGAAAAAAGTTAATACGGTGCAAGATACGATATCATCAAAGAAGGACAGTAATATTACAAAAGAAAGCAATTTTAGAAAAATTATGGATAGCAAAAGATATCAGGAAGGGTCCTAGTTGTGATTGAGCACACTCTCTCTCAGCCTATATCCTATATCCTATTGCAGGTAAACCTAAAACTAGACCTGCATACTAGACCATGCATGGGCCGCCACCAAAAATGTGTCACGACCCGCACCCGAAAAAATTGGGCATGAGTCGTGGGTACGTCCAGCCTACACCGCAGAATCGGCGATAGAACGCTGTAAAGGTTCGTTCTAGGTCAACCATCTATCTATATAACTCACAAAAATCTGCCAATAACCTCTCCAAAAGGAGGGCAATCACGCAATATATATATGAATAATTCTCTCCAAAAGGAGGGCAACCACGCAATATATATATGAACTCTCAATCATAATAACTAGGGAAAGAGATAAAAGCATGATATGATATCAACAAAGAAACAGAACCAAAGAGAGCAAGACAATATCCAAAATACAGTCCAAGGCTATAATAGTCTACAACAACTCACAGGCAACAAAAGAATAAGTACAATCATCCAGAAATAAACCACTGGAAACAACCCAGGAAACCCACCTAGCTAACTAGGGCGCTAAAGGCGTCTCCTCGCTCACTCCTCCTCGATCTCGGGGTCACAGCACTCGTCAACACCCGGCCCGTAGAACATCGGGCAGAAGTCCTCAGGATCCTCTGGAAAAAATATGCCCAGTCAGGACTGGAGCAAAGTACATAACTCTGAAAGCAACTCCAAATACACGGTAAGGTGTATATGACGAGCAATAGAAAAGTATACAAGATGCACATGAAATAAATACATGCTGGAGCAGAATAAGTAGCTGCAATGTAAACTGGAGAACAATACAAGTAGGGAAGTAACTGCATGTGAGAAAACATGAATACTAGCTAAGTGCCTTGAGCACAAGTTTGTTATGTGATCGGCTTAGGTTGCACATGAAAAATACTACGATAACTCCGTTATGCGTGAGTTGCATAACCGATATACACATGAATACTGTTTGGCTTTGATCACATAACCAACTCCTACTCCCCTCCCCCACTAATACTCTTAGATCCAACCACAACACGCTACGTACATGATAATAGCTCACACACACGAAGGCGAGAGCACAAGAAGCACATGATAGCACATGAGAATCAATACCCGAAGCACATGATGAAATACACGTGATAGAGTACCCGCTGAATACGGTAAGGGGGATAGCATCTCATGACGGGATCCACTAGTACCAGCTCATGTAACAATGTGTCAGAATCAAGTATTATAGTTCTAGAACAGGTAATATAAATGCTATCATGAAATAGAAACTATCAGAGGTAGGTACTCGCCTGATGTCCTGAGCAACTGATGAGGATCGAGATCCGGATCGGTGTCGCAAGAACCTATTGCGAAAAGCAGAATTAAACAGGGTTCTAAGGAGTTAAACTGATATAAAATAATTAAAAATAGGCTTCTAGGGCTATTCTAGGTCGAACGGGTCAAATCGGTGAAATTTGGGTCAAAAGGTCAACCGGGGTCCAAAAAGTCAACTTTAGGTCAAAACTAGCTCAAACGTTGACTTTTACGGTCAACGAGGATAATTATGGTCAAAGCTAGGTCAAACTAGGGTGCCCCTGAAATTCTAGGTCAAACTGAGCTCATTAAGCTAGCAAACTCTCAAACTCGCCTCCTCGAGATACCGAGATACCCTCGGTATCCGATACCTCGACCTAGGCCACGCACCCCGCCTAAACCCGCTAAAATCTATGCTAGCACGCGTAAATATATACACATATACATATAAAAATCACTCCAATACTATTCCTAGGCTATTGCTCAAAAACCCCGCTCGAAACTCAATACCTTGGTGAGATACCTTGATATCTCAAGGTATTGGGATACTCTCCAATACCCCTCTAACTACCCCTCTAGTTAGCTATCTAGGTATATAGATATATTCCTAGTTATTAATCTAGGCTAGAAAATATATATATCTATCATATATTATACATACACCTACGTATCTATATATATACACATAGCACATACACATATACCCATATACCTCTCATATACATATACATCTATATCTAAAATCTATACCTCTATATAGCTATATGTATATATATATCTATACATCTAGATGGATATAGATATTTATCTATCTATCTATCTATCTATCTATCTATCTATCTATCTATTACCTACCTATCTATCAATCTACGTATCTATCTAACTATCTATCTATCTTATTATCTATATATCTAATATCTATCTAGTTATCTATCTAACTATCTAGATATATATATACATCCTATCAATCTATTATCTATCTATCTATCTATCTATCTATCTATCTATCTATCTATCTATCTATCTATCTATCTATCTATATATATATCTAGCTAACTACTATCTATTTAACCACCTATCTATTCACCTAAGCCTCGCCACGCTCCTCGCTGCGAATGCTAGCTGCTGCTGCCTTTACTGCTGCTGCTGCTGCATTTATTTTGCTGCTGCTGCTGCCTTTATGCTGCTGTTGCTGCTGCATTATCCTGCTGCTGCTGCTGCATCAGCTGTCCACCCCGCTGTGCTGCACACACAGGCCCCACACACACACGAGCACGCACACACACTAACACACCACTATAAACACACACACACACACACACACACACACACATATATATATATATATATATATATATATATATATATATAAAACTCTCTCTCTCTCTCTCTCTCTCTCTCTATATATATATATATATACACACACACACACACACACACACACACAAACATATATATATATATACATATACACACACACTCGAATATATATATATATACATACACATAAATATATATATATATACATATACACACACACGCACACTTATACATATACATATATATATATATATATATATATATATATATATATATATATATATATATATATATATATATATATATATATATATATATATACACATAGACATATACATACACAAGCACATATATATAAATACACACATATATATATAAATATATATACATACATAGACACACATACAAATATATATATAAACTGTCACGCCCCAGTCCCAAAATGACGAGGGACTGAGCACTGTGCGCAATGGCCAGCAGCACGCACCGATGGACAACCCAATTTAATGGATCCATCAGGGCATGCTTAAGCTGTAGTCTAGCAATTTATAGAGCAATAATAAAGGTCACAGACTAATCTATCTCATCCACAACAGATAACCACAGAATAGATACCAAAAATGATGCAATGGAAAAATATGCAATATCAAATAAGGTTATCTCGGGAAACAAATCCGAGAATCATTCTGTTACATTTAATGCAAATAGACAGGAAATAAATGAACTGGAATTAGAAACAGAAACAGAAATAACTGACTATATACAGCCGATGCTCAGGAGAAGTCCTCTGGTGCTGGCTCGCCCTCAGGTCCTGGTACAGCTCCTGGAAGTGCTCCTGTTCGGTGTATCTCTGGATGTATCTCTTCAGCTATACCTGGGGACATAGTCCATTCCAGGTCCTCAGGGGACATAACAAGGTGCAGAAAATACAAGCCAAAATAAATGCAGTGCAGGAATATTAAATGAAATAGCAGGGTAAACTATGTAACCAGCTAAGTGATAAATGCAAGTTGAGAGCATCACTAGAACTCAGGCTGAGCCACTACCAGCTCTGTGTCGGGGAGCCGGTAGCAGTAATAACACGTAAAGGGTCTAGCTCTGCTGGAGAGTCTACGACCTCACACTAATAATATATATATATGAAAACAGCTTGTAGCCTGTGTGTCTCTCCCCACCCAATGTAATCCACGTCTCATGTCCATGACACGCGAGATCATAACTAATGCAGCAGTCATATAATGTCTAGGAATAAACTGTCCATGTCATACCTGTATCCTATGCAGAATCATCGTGAATATCTCAAGAGGATTCTGTCCATGATAGTGTCAAGTGTCCTGGGTTTTGTTGTACTTGATAGGACAAGTACCAAGAGTAAGGGTATCGAATATCCATCTCTAAATGACGTACCCAACACCGCGTACGGTGTTGGCACCCGACTATGATCGGACACTAAGCACGTCACACGTTTCCTAGGTTAAGCAGTTAAACAAGTTTACAATTAATGAAATCAAGTACAATACTATGTCAAGAATTACTGAGAATTGGCAAGCTTTACTTGTCCATTATTGCATAATTAAATCCAGAAAATAATTAGCAAGCTGCAGGATTTGGCAAGGTACACTTGCTTGTGGTTCCGGTTCGGGTTGCAGTTCTGACCTCGGCGGGAATTGCAGGCGGTAGTCCGGTTGCTGAAACAAACATCACCATCAGATCCAAAAAATATCAATCAGCTAGAAACGCCTGTCCTTGGGTCCAATTTGGAGACAAGGGTAGAAACGGCAGTTTCGGGCCAAAACGGGGTCCACCGGTGGGCCCGCTTTGCACCGAAAAACGCGTCAGGGTCAAAGGTCTCCAAATTCACCAAACTTAGTGTCAACAGGTCAGGAACGCTGATACGAACCCAACGGAACTTTCAGAATTAAATTCCGATGAGCCGTTCACAAAATCGCCCGTCGAGCGGGGCCTGTTGGGCCCACTACACGCGATTTCGTCAACGTTCTCAGAATCGAACCAAACTTGACCCACAGGACCAGCGTATTGCTACGAGTCCGATGGCGTAAGTTTCGTCTCGATCCGACGTGTGTACACAAAGTTAGGTCAAATTGCAGAAAAGACGGATACGGGGCGATGTCCGCGGATACGCGTTGATTCCGGTGTGCACGCACACCCAAATCAGCTTCCGCGAAATCCCACACGTCCGTATCGACGAGGCGCACGTATCTGTGAAGACCGCACGCGACCAAGTCGTCTCGTTTGGCGGGGCGGACTCGGTTCCGGGGTGAAACAGGGTCTGGGTTTTTCCTGTTTTTGGATCGCGGTGTGCGATCACCACAGGACGCGATGCCCCGAACAGTTTGTCCGGACACCGAGAGGGTCATATAGGCTTCGCAACGCAATTTGCGGAATCGAAAACGGAGCTACGAGCAAAAAGTTACGCGTACCTGAAGGAGACCCGGAAACCGGGGTCGAACCGTGTCCGACTCGTGTCGGACACGTGTCCGGACACGTGTCCGGACACAGGGACACAGAAATTAGGGTTTCGGGGATCGGCTGAGCTCCGGCGGCCACGCGGCGGAGACGGCGGCGCTGGGGGCTGGGCTGCGGCGGAGGGGCCGGGGGCAGCGGTGGCGGCGCGCTGGAAGGCGGCGGAGACTCGCCGGCGGCCGGGGACTGCTCGCTGCTGCTGCTGCTGCTGTCGTCGATGGAGGCCGGCGGAGGAGGAGGAGAAGAGGGGGCGGTGGTCGGCTGCGGAGCAGGGTGGCCGAGGGCGCCGGCGGAGCAGCGAGGCCGGTGCGGTGGATGGCGGCGGATGGCAGAGCGGGGCTGCGGTGGCGGAGCGGGGTGGACGACGGCCAGGGGGTCGAGGGATTTATATAGGGAGAGGGGCGGTTGGGGAGGCCGAGACGGGCGGGGGGTCGGGCGGAGATGTGGCCGCGGGGTCGTGGCCAGCGCGCGGAGCGGCGGGCGGCGCGGCCGGCGGGTGCGGCGCACGACGCGGGAGGGGAGGCATCGTGGGTGCGGGTGAGACCGGGTCGGCGGGTCGGGCTAGCGGGCGGCGTCGGATCCGACCCGACCCGCTAGCAGCTGCGGGTTGGGCTCGGGCCGGGCCGGGCCGGCCCAACGGGCCGCGGGCCGGATCAAAAATTAAAAATTAAAATATTAATAATAAAATCTTTTAAAAATCAATAATTAATTTAATAAATAATTAATTAAATAAATAAATACTATTTAGGCATTTAAAAAAATAGGTCCGGGGTCCGATAAATTCCAGAAAAATTGCCCTAAGTCCAGTTTTTCATTTTACACCCAAAAATATTATTTTCATAATATTTTAATACTATTTATTATCAATTAAAAATCCTTGAATAATTAAAACCCTATTTTTAATTTACAGAAAAATCCCAGAAAATTCCAAAAAATTGTGAAAAGTCCAGTTTTTTTAAAATTTTGAAAATCAGGGGGTTTACATAAACACACAAACACATAAAAATATATATAAATATAAATATATATACATATATTTATAAACTTATATTCATATATAAACACTCATAAACACCAAACACAACACAACACACAACTACGCACACAACGCCCACCAACGCGCACTCAACGATCCCGACACGCACAAACACCTATATATATATAAAATATAATCCAAGAATTCTAGCACACACTTCCCGATGCTAACCTAATATGCGCACAAGCCCGAAACTAGGAAACCAAGTCGAAATGGCCGTTCGGTCATTTCGACGAACACGTGGTGCCCGGTTCGGAAAAGCTCCTGAAACGCACACCAAACCAACTCAGAATCGGCCCAAAATTTATCCACGGGTTCTACACGATGTCTAGATCCTAGAAAAAATGCTACCCCATCGATTCTAGGCCCGTGGCGAAAACGCGCACGCACTTAGAATCGGCGACGACGAAAACCCCAAATTCGCTCGAAGTGCCCGTTTCTCCGTGACACGACTTCCCGTGTCTGAACGGAGATACACACTCATCCTCAAGACACCCGACAACATCTACCTAGGTCCGTCTAACCTAGGGCATCACCCAAAATTGGGCCAATTCCGGATTCAACCCGAAATTGACATAAAACCTAGTGTCAAAGTCTCTAAACTCAACCAAACTAGTTCTAACTTCCTCCCACGGGTAGGCTTAGGGTCTAGGAAGGTTCTAAACCACTAATTACACTACATAAGAGTAATTAGCAAGGGAAAAGTTAGGGTTTACCTCTTGGGAGTTGGAATCCCAAGACCAAAGTCTCCAATCCACTTGAAATCACCTCCCTCAAGCTCCAAGCCTCCAAATCTAGCCTCCACACCAAGTCTAGGCTCTACCCACCTAGGTTGGGGAAAATATAGGGTTAGGGTTAACAACCATGGAGAATAGAAGAAGAAAGAAGAGGAATAGGTACTTACTTGAAGTGGGAAGTAGAAAGGAAGAAGAAAAAGGAGTGGAGAAGAAGAAGAAGTGATGAAGAAGAAGGAATGGGGGAGTGGCTGCTGGTTTGCACGGGTAGGGACTGGGAATAGGCCGGCCAAGGTAAAATATAAGGGTTTACAAGTCTCCAAATGCCCAAAATGCTCCCCTCTCACTCGGTTTGGGTTTCGGGTTCCAAAAGCACTCAAACTAACTCCAAATCTCTCCAACTAACCCACTAAAAATATAATAAATATTCTAAACCCAAAAATAGGTCTCACAAGGGTGTAGGTTGGGTCGGACAAGGATCCACTAGGGTCTGACATGGGTCCAGGCTAGCCAAAACCCTAAAACAATCAAATAAAAATAATACAATCACTAATTAAATATAAATATAATTATTTAAATATAATACGCAATTTACCAAATAAAAAAAAAAACCCTATTTTCTAGAATCGGGTAGTGACACAAGAGGCTTTTTAAGGAAAAGTTTTTCCTAAATGTGGCGCTCAGTGCTTTGGAGAGCCAGTTCGAGGCACTCGTCCAGGGGAGCATGCTAGTGGACGAGTATGCAGCGGAGTTCTGCCGTTTGGACAGATTTGTAGAGGGATTGAGTGAGGCAGCAAAGGCGAGCAAGTTTCGCAAGGGCTTGGTCATGGCGGTCAAGTCTTTGACCAGGAGCGACCGCGAGGCGACTTTCGAGCAGATAGTAGGAGATGCTCAGAGAGCAGAGGATGACTTGGAGCTCAAGTCCAAGAGAGGCAGGGATGATTCAGGCAGTGCGAGTGGTAGTACGGGACCGGCTAAGCGTCCCTATGTGCAGAAGATAGCACAGCAGGGTCAGGATCAGAGAGTGCCCACTTGTGCCTACTGCAGGAAGGCAGGACACACTTGGGATATTTGTAGGAGGAGGTTGAAGGTGTGTTTGTTCTGTGGATCCGCTGCTCACCAGATGCGAGATTGCCCCACTGCACCTCCATTGGGTGGAGCACAGGATCGGAGAGTTAGAGCTAGGCCACCTGTGGCACAACATCATGCCCCGCACCAACAGAGGGATACACCCCAGCAGGGCAGGGCAGGGCTTATGCATTGACGGTCGAGGAGGCCGATGCTACGGGTGTCGGGTTAGCAGGTCTGTCTCTTTGTTCTTCTTCTTGTCCTTTTTCCATTCCTTGTGGTGTACTTCATTAGTACCTGTTAGATTTTCTTTGTGCTGTGGTAGATAGTGTAGTGACCCTGATTGAGACTGTGATAACACGACCAGTAGGACCATGATCTTGTATGTTGTTTAGGTAGAAATTCTTGACTGTGATTGTTAGGGGTTTGACCTAGAGGGAGTGTGATTGACTTTAAATTTCGAGGACAAAATTTTCTAAGGAGGATAGGCTTGTCACCACCCCATTTCCAGAGCCGGGTATTTTTTTATTTTAATTTGGATAATTGTGTATTTATTATAAATATTTATATTTATATTTAATTAGTGATTGTATTATTTTTTTATTGATTGTTTTAGGATTTTGGCTACCCTGGACCCATGTCAGACCCTAGTGGACCCATGTCCGACCCAATCCACACCCTTATGAGACTTATTTTTGGGTTTAGAATATTTATTATATTTTTAGTGGGTTAGTTGGAGAGATTGAGAG
>JAYESA010000004.1:275875829-275928329 GCA_036927795.1 Iris macrosiphon | reverse complement strand
GATTGGGTCAAAAGGAGATCTGTAGGTCGAGATATAGCTGATAGAATGAACACGAGTCAAATTGAAAATGAGAGTGGTTTGCAGAAAACTTGTATATCGCGATACACATTCAACCTGGCGACTTTGTAAATTTTGTAGTGTGCAAATAATGAATTGTAGATTTAGACATGGACACTCCAAAAATACACAGGACAAGTTGTACTTTTTGATCATTAAGTAAGCCGTTGACATTTTTGCTTTCAAGTTAGTTTAAGAATACAGAGGTAAGTATGTTCTCGTGGTTTACATTGATTTCATGGTTTAATCTACGGTGAAGAGAGGTGCTGTTGGAAGTAATGGCTGCAGATCATCACCCAAGTTTTGGTGGGTGAACAAAAATGGACTCAATTGATCTGCTCATTCATAGTCTGCGTTACTGATGCATTTGTTGAGCCCGCTTTCAATTTTTCATAAGATGGTTTTCAACCAGTATCATGATGTGTCTTCATCCTAATAAATAGTGTGAATTGTGTTGTGCAGCTCATCCCTGCCAAAGTTATGTTCGAGATGTTAGAGGACTACGCATTGCTAAATGTTAACACAAGTTGGTGGATCTATTTGCCAAGTGTAAATCATACTTTTTCTTTTTTTTAGTACCGAGTGATCTCACGAGGATGAAAACAAGGATCATTTGCATGTCGTAGATTTGTATTGTCATCTAATTTATTTTTTCTGTTGCCTTGATAAAGTCAAATTTTATTTGGAGGTGTCTGTGCTCTTGATATTGTTGAGACGTGAAGTAGAAATACCTAATTTCAGGAATGATTATATTAGAATTGGAAGTTAAAAACATCAATTTTGTTCTGGAAATTTTGATATGTTGGCTCTAAAACAAGGCTGAAGATTATGTCTGTATCTTTTCAAATGAGGTGATATATGTTGTTTATCCAGAAGAATTACAATTATACTTGTTGCGTGCGAACGGCTAGTAGTTGGCTTTTATTGGTGTTTCTGTTGCATAGATTTATCAAACTGAGTTGAACATAGTCAAAGTTTGTTTGGATCTATTTAGTTCTAATTTTTACAACAGTATTTTTTTACGAGAGACAGACGTTGAAACAAAACTTGTATTGAGGTTGTTTTTCGACGAGAGACATACGTTGAAACAAAACTTGTATTGAGGTTGACGAGTTATAACTTTACACTATATTTTTTTTATAAATAATTGCTACAAATAAAAAAGTCTTATATTTTTATAAAATAAAAAGTCTTATTTTATAAACAATTGCTACAAATAAAAGTCTTATTTTACTTCACAGGATCAGACTTAAGCATATTGACCGCTAGTAGTAGGAGCAACACCCATGTTCTCATCCTTATTTCAAGGGACTGCTATTCCACAAGGCAACATATTATGCAAAATTTCTCATTTTAAGTACCAACAAACATCTTACTTATGTTTAATGAATATTAAGAGACTAAAATATATTAATATAGTATCATATTTCATAATTAGTTATCAAGAAATATAACATCAAAATAATTAAATATTAGGTCATTTGAAATTTTATATGTGTATCCTTTAAAGTGTTCATTTTATCCCTATTTTTTTTTTAAGCGAATTAGTTGAAGAATATTTTATTCAGTGTACTTTGTATTTTTAAGAGTATTATTTAGTATGAGCATATACATAGCTATGTTAGAATAAGCGAGTTTAAATAAATACAAGAAAACTATTGTTGATAATGTAATTATTTTGTTCTTTTTTATGTTATAGTTTTCTTTACCATGACATATTAATTTATTGAAATGCAATTTTGTTTACAAAATATGGTATTTTTTTTTAATACTTTCCATTCCAAGATTATTTCTGTCCGATTTGATTGAGAGTTGGATTCATGTTCCATTGATGGGATTAGGTACAAGCCAATGAAAAATTACCATCAAACTAAATCGTGGTTGGGTGAATTTATTAAGGTTGATGGGGATTCGTATTTGAATCCCAACAATTAGATATGAAAAAAAAATCACAAAAATATAGAATTCCAATAAATTTTATGACAAAATTGATTATATTTTAAATAACTATACTATATATTTTGTTATTGAAGTCGCAGGTAATTCCGTTAAAAAAAAGAGATTTTTTTTTTATATTATTAAAAATATATATATAATTTAAATTATATTAAAATAGTTTAAATATATTAATTTCATGGACAAAATTTTAAATTTTGGGATATATGTGGTTTTAACTATAATTTGATTATCGAATGCATTTAATTTTTTTTTTTTTATAGATTATAGTATTTGGATATATAGTTAGAAATATTTTAGATTTTTTTAACTTAGTTGAGGATATAAGTGTGGCTTAGAACCGTTTAAATTTTTTTTTATATCGGTAAAGATATATATTTCAAGAAAGAATTGTTTTTAAAAAAAAGGGGCAATGGTCAACCATTCACAATTTCAAAATAAATGAACGCCATCATTAAATCACCTGTTGGAAATCTTAGATGTAAAGATTACATTTATGACAGTTGCGTGAGAAATAATAATTAAAAAAGAAAAGAAAAAAAAGGCAACGGTCAACAATTCACAATTTTGAAATTAAATGAACGCCATCATCATATTGCCAGCCAGCCATAAATCACCCGTTGGGAATCTTAGATGTACTATTTAGGAAAGATTACGGGTTGCGTGAGAATATGACCATATATGCAGGCTACAACAGTAACCATTTTGAAATTAAATGAAGACCTCCTCTCTTCTTCTTTTTCTCCCGCCTTTCTTCTCTCTTCACCACCGCCTCCTCCTCCTCCTACTACAAGCCCTAACCCCTAGCCTCCTCCGAGAAATCACAACGAGGACGAGAAGAGGGGTCCCCAGGAAGGAGGTTCTCCCGTCGCCAGCGATCCCTAGCTCCGTCGCCTCGAGGTCCCAGGAGGAAGGAGGAGAAGGTGATTGCTATTTTTAGTATTTTCTTGCTTTCTATTTTTGGGTTTTTTTTTTATTAATCAGAGGCATACTCCCTCCTCAGACACATACTTAGATACGAAGCAAAAGCAAAAGCCGGTCATGGGGGCCGGAGACTTAGATGGTTACGGTGATGTCACTCCGGCTCCGGTGCTCGACGGATGTTTTCTTGCAGGTATAAAACCCGAACCCTTCCTTCTTGTTATTAGTATGTGTTTTATTTATTTATTTAATTTGGTTGCCGCCGTTAGATATAGTTTTCCCTGTTCTAAGTACTCAGTATTTCCAAGAAACAGAGATTACTGATAGAAAATAGTCAAACTTCCACATTAAAGCAAAAAAAAAACATGATTAAACATAAGAGACATTGAAAATTGTTGTTACCCCCAAATTCTCAATACATCATCTGACATGATATCGCCAAGATTTACTTCATTAATTTACCATCTAGGTTGCTATTCTGGACATGCATGTTCATATGATATATAAGACCCTCGTCGCCTAAATGATGATGGAAACAAGTCATAAACATATAAATGTAATGCTTTCTATGCATATAATTAAACTCAACATACATACACTCCTTCAGAGTACATTGTAGTTCCTGTTATACATAGATAGATTCAAAAGTATATATATATATATATATATATATATATATATATATATATATATATATATATATATATATATATATATATAAAACAAACAAAACACACAGAAGATACCAAAGCATTATGGTGCCATCGTCACTGCCCTTCTAACCTCGCTTCAAGTAATTTCTCCTTCAAAGAGTTATTTTTCATATTTTGCGGTAGTTTCGACAAGCATTGATCAGATATTTCAAGTTCAGAAGATGCATGTCCATAATTCATTGCCTGCACTAGACCGGACTGTTTTGAAATTGTTACCCCCAAATTCTAGTTTTGAAATTATTACCCCCTTTAGTGTAATTTGGACAACTTCTTCGACTCGGACATGGGAGGCTTTGGTTCTATCTTTGTGCATAAATCCTTTTGGCATGTAATTTTCATGTATACTTCTATATTATGTTCCAAAACTCCACGTTTGAAGTATAATTACGAAAATATGCCACGATTCGACTTATATATATATTTTTTGAACTATCTTTCTACATTATTATCCAAATATTCTTTTCAAAATCGTAGTTTCGAAATCGTTCTACGATTTACTTCTATAGGTTTTCAAGCGTCATTCTACATTATGTTTACAACACTTCTTAAGGGATGTTTCAAAATCTATTTATGATTTGACATATAACTTTTCAACTATCTTTTTTCATTGCATTCCAAAATTTCACTTCCAAATCGTAGTTTCGGAATCTTTCTATAATTTAACTTTTATATGTTTGTTCAAATCTTCCTTCTACATTATGTTCAAATTCACTTAAGCATAGTTTCAAAATCTTTCGACGATTTGCCTTCTATATGTTTTTCAACTATCATTTTACGTTACGTTCCTAAACTCTAATTCTAAAGTATAATTTCAAAATTATGCTACAATTAGGCTTTTGATTATCAATTATCCATCTACATTATCTTCCAAAACTTTAGTTCTAAATAGTAAAATCTTTTTATGATTAGAATTCTATATGATTTTCAAGCTTTCTTGACATTATGATCAAAAACTTCATTTTTTAATCGTAGTTTCGAAATGTTTCTACTATTTGACCCCTATATGAAAGTGTCATTCTACATTATGTTCAAAACTTCACTTCTTATAGTTTCGATACGTTTCTATCATTTGACTTCAATTCGTTATGTTCAACAATCCTTTTACATTATGTTCCAAAACTTTATTTCCAAATCATAGTTTCGATATCCTTTTGTCATTAAACTTTTATAGGTTTTTCAACTATCCTTTTACATTATTTTTCGAAACTTCACTTAAAAGTCGTAGTTTTGAAATCTTTCTATGAGTCAACTTCTACAATTATCATTTGACCCCTATTTGATTTTCAAGCGTTCTTCTACATTATTTTCAAAACTTCACTTCTTAAACGTGGTTTTGATGTCTTTCACCATTTGACTTCTATATATTTTTTCAACAATCCTTTTACATTATGTTCCAAAATTTTATTTTCGAATCTAGTTTCAAAATATTTCTATGACTTGACTTCTACAACTACTATTTGTCATTATGTTCAAAAACTATCACATCAAAATCGTAAATTCGATATCTTTCTCCAATTTAACATCCATATTATTTTTGTGTATACTTATACATTGGGTTCAAAAACTCTACTTTTGAAGTATAATTTCGAAATATACCACAATTTGATTTATATATGTTTTTCAACTATCCTTCTACATTATTATCAAGAAATTCAATTATAAATCGTAGTTTCAAAATCTTTCTACGATTTAACTTTTATATGTTTTCCAAGCGTCCTTCTACATTATGCTCACAACTTCATTTACTAAGCGTGGTTTTGGTGCCTTGGGCTATATGTTGATGAATGGTTATGGATACTTTGGTTGGATACTTTGGTTGGATATCTTGGTTGGATATCCTTGGTTGGATATTTTGGTTGGATATTGGTTGAACGAGTCTAGGATCGCTTGTTGGGGCGAGAATGTTCGATCCTCTCGTCATACCTACTTGTGTCTGCATGTCACGGACAACTTGTGCACAAGTTTTGACATTTCCTCGAAACGGTATTATCCGGGGCACTGGAACCGTTTCGATCCGAAGGAAAATATTTGATTCGTGCTAGTCACGATGCATTGCGGGACCTTCAGCGGGGCTTGCTACCCGGGCTGATAGGGCGCGCCGTAATGCTTGGAATATGTCCTTTATGGCTTGGCCAGTGACTTAATATAGTTAAGTGTTGGCTTGCTTTTCTTTTGTTGGTTTGGCTTCGTGTAGGCGCGGCCACCTTGCCTCGGCAAGAGTGTGCACTTGAGATTGGAATACGAGTTTTGGTCGAGGAAGGATATTGTGGTTTGGTTGATGGTTCAATATGTTATCGTGCTAAACGATAGCTGAGTAGGACGGGTTGCATGCTAGAATCCTTCAGGTTGTTTATGTATTGCTTGTCGTTTGGTTTGAGTTGAATGCTTGCATGCTTAAACTGCTTTACAAATTTTCTTATCATGTCATTCATATGCCATGAAATGAATCTAGGATTCAACTAGAAAGATCACCATATAACTGTTTGCATTCATTATTTACTTAGTGTCGGCTTAGACGAGTGGGTTACCCTGCTCACTAGTACGGCTATGTACTGACCCAAGTTTGTGGGCAATATTTTAGGTACGCAGGCGTAGTGGCGCTGATTGGATATACGAGACATGATGTATGAACTATAAGTACCTTTGTGGGCTAGAGAAAAGAGCAAGAGTATTTCATCGCCTTCGTGGCATTGCCTTCGGGGCATTTCATTTGGACCGTATCGAGAGCTTCGCTGCGTATTACTCTGATGTGTGCTTGGTACACAATGCTTGACTTTCGTTGCAACTTGGTTGTTTCAATGATAACTTTGGTGTTTAACAACATCGCCTTGTACGAGCGTAACTCCAGGCTCATACGGCATCACGTCCCGAAGAGAACGATTGTCCCACGGGAGAGCTGCAATGTGGTAATTCACGTTCAGCGGGGACTATTGAGCTTGCGGGAGATTGGAGCGTGACAGATTGGTATCAGAGTGCCTGGTTCATTTCTTCGGACTTGGTCCTTCGTTTTATCACAAACTCTAAAATAGCTTCCGCGTGTCGTTTAGCTCTTGGCTCTACTCGGTGTCGCATTGGAAGTTTCATGCAATAAGTCTATATATTGCTGGTTGTGGCTGCATGTTATTTTTGGTTGCTTTGCCTTGGTTGGTTTTCGTTAGATCTCTTAGCCACGTTAGGCGTTGTTGCATTCGTACAGCAGGTTGGGTGGCGTTGTTGCATTTGTGCAACAAGTTGAGAGTTTTCATTGGGTTGGCTTGGCTTGGCTTGTCATTCAGGGAGATTCTGATTGCATCAATAGATCAGTTGGTTGGCATACGAGATTTGCCTATGCAGCATGTTGTGAGTAGAAACATTCGATGAGAATGGATCGTTGCACGAGTTGCTCATATAGCGATTATGTTAGATAGAAGTTGGAATTTTGGCTGTAGCGCATCGGTTAAGCATGTTTGAGTTTGGCTTGAGAATATCAGAATAGTTTGCACGAGTTGCTCGTACAACAAATGTGTGAAACCATTGGGTATTGGGTTGGACTACTTAGAAGACAATCGTTGCACGATTGCTCATGTTGCGAGAGTGTCAGACGGTGAGAATTGTTGAAAGTATTGAGAACGGGATATAGCACGAGTTATATCGCGAGATTGATGGAAAGATTTAGATGATTCAGGCATTGCCTGAGTTTTATGTCAGACTTGAGTTGTGAATGGCAGTATCACGCATAAGGGATGATTCAAAAGGATTTTGGATTTTTGCAAAGAAATCGTAATGCGAGTAGCGACTTGATTCGGAGTGGTATATGGGATACCACATAGTAACCAAGGCATTGTAATGTTTTGGTTAGACATCAATGGGAATTGTCTGAACGGACTCGGGTAACGGGAATACAAGTTGGTTGGTGCACATCGGCTGAGTTGGAAAGAATAAAAATGGAGCAAGCGAGTATTGAGTTGTGATTCGACAGAATCACCTTGGAATAGTCGGTTTGGGATAGACGCTGGTTGATGCAGAGTGAGCCAACTATATTTCCAAGTGGTATATAGTGCAATGGAATTTGACTCAGATATTCTTCGATACATTAGACTTGAGAACTCAAGAACGAACTCGTGCAAATAGAAGTATCGTTGGGCTTAAGAGATAGATGAGATCGGAACGAACAGATGTGAGACGCTTGAGCGAAATGATGGGTTAATCGGAGGATAAGCGAGCATGGACTACTATTCTGGCCAACACATTTGAGCTGTTGGTTGAGCAATGAAACACGATTTGGTTTGGAGGGACAATGCGATGGATTCACACAAACTTGAAAGATTTTGGGTATTGCTGCTCGAGAAGTCGACTTGGGTTTAGCGAAAATGGAATTTTGGGCAAGATGGTGCAATGATGGTAGACGAATTCTCCGGAAGACGTGGACGGATTGTGGCAACAACAAAAGACAAAGATTGTAGCGGACATACTTTTAAAGATAGATAAATGTGGGGGCAACGTCGGAACAAATCACTGTGCTGCTCGAGTAAGTTGGACGTGCATTATGGGACGCGGCAAACGGATAAGAATTTGAGCAAGTCTTGAGTTTTGAGAATCATTGCAATTGGTAGTACGAGAAGACGAACATGACAATTCGGAAATTTGACGGATTCAGGGCAGAATGACGGATTGATGGAAGATGGTTTCATCGAGCGCAGTTCTCGAAGTGTGGCTCGGATAAATAGCAAAACTCTAAGTGGTTAAGCGGCATTGGTTGACAGATCATCAAAGGTAGTGCATGAATTTCTCGGATTCGGAAGTTCGCTTGGATGGAATGGTTGGATTTTGATTCGGATTTGCAGATGAGATATAGCATGGTTCATAGTAACTGTCCATCGTGATGACTTACAATTATCGAGCATAGCTTCGAGACAGTTGACCCTAGCGACTTGACCGTCAGGTCAGAGATGAATATTTTAGACCCATAGAACGACCCTTGAGGCGTCGTATTTAGGGATGCGTCGAGGGCGGATGCGAGTACTGAGTGTTAGATTTGAGAGACCCTTGGGATAGTCTTCAGCTGAAGATGCAGCCGGAAGATCGGAGCGATGGTGGAAGTAGCCTAGTCAACTGATGAGATTCAGAGTCACAAATTTTTATCGATGGCATCGCCTCTGACTCATCGTGCCCTGGAAGGGAATAATATTCATATCAATTGACGACTGTGAAACTAGCTCGTGAAGTTAAAGCAGCGGCTTGTTCAGATCAAATCCTTGCGAATACTGGAAGGGACAGATGTGCCTCAAATTTACAAGATGTCTCAGAACTTAGTCTGGGAAGCGTGCTCGTTCAGAAGACAAAGGTGATATCCTATGCTTTGAAGCAGTGGAAGCAGCACGAAGAACTATTCCTTCCGTAACCTAGGAATTGTGGCGAGTGTGTCCACGTTAAAATCGTGGCGACACTATCCCTTTGGCGTGGCGGCGAGATCTTCGTGGATCACACGAACCTCGATATAGATGTTCACCCAGTGAGGTATTGAGATGGCAGGAAAAAGGTGTTGGACTAAGCTGATCTAAGCAAAAGTTTGATATTTGGGTAACTCGCCTAGCTTGGGTAGTATCAGTTGAGATGATCGTTCGGTGCATAAGATAATATTTGGAGATGTTGCTAGTGCGGTTTCAGAAATAGTTGAATGGATTGAGTTGGAACACGAACGGATTGAGTCGGTGGATAATCATCATATTTGAGGCTAGTGCTCAATCGAATATGTTGGAATAAAAATCATGATTTGGTTCAATTGAGAATAAAGCAAATGGATGCCTCGGACATAAAGATACCCTTGTAACTTGTTTAAATTTGCTATCGCAAGACTCGGCTGAAATGCATGTATTTTAGGGATGCCTTAAATATGTGTACAATCCAAAACTAAGCGATACGAGGAATTCGTATTGAGCTGCAAGAAGGATGTGGAAATTCGTAAAATTTGTATGAGCGTTCAGCAGAACGAGATACTGAGTCAGAAATCGTGAATATGAGAGTCGCATAGAGCAGAGTTATGAATTTGACAAGCGGCATATGATAGGAATGAGTACCACTACGGTTCATGGATGAACCTGATTTTAAGTGGTATATTATGTAACGCCCCACAACCGCACGATGCGTTATGCTGAGTCGAATCGAATAAAACAAATGCTGGTTACATTTGAATTATTGGATTTTGGGAAGAAGGATTCATTGAGTTGGTTTCATGTGCAGATGGCTAGCGGAGTTCGATAGAAAAAAAGGTGTTCGTTCAGAACAGTACTGAGATAGATGGATGGGAGCGATAATGCCGTCTTCCTTAGTCCGATCGGTCGGATGATTTGGAGAGCATGACCTGCTCGCACGGTCATACCAGTTGAGTAGATCGTGCTTGCATCGGACCACGGGTTCAAGGGATTGGACGTATCAGCAGGACAGGATGCTTAACGGGATCAAACATTATGAGTGTGCTCTTTCCCTTCTCCTCTACTCCTTCATGCCTAATAATATGGAAAACACGTAAAGGCTTGAACACTTGGGTTAAAACTTGGGAATCACTACACTGAGGCGTGCATAGAGTGTACGTCGTTTTCTTGGATAAGATTGTGGCTTGAATTGGTTTTCGCGTTGGATAGTTGGAGCTAGAGTTGGATTATACATTTGAGGCAGTCGGTTGAATAATTGGGATTAGGCTTGGACGGTTGGAATGATACATTAGGGCATTGGGAATATCGGGAATTCGGGCGAGCGAGCGTGCATCCGTGCACGTGTATCACTTGGTCGCTTTGTTTTACAATGTAAATCCCCTCACCCAAAATAGGTATTTTGTGTGTATTTTTATATTATTATATTTATTATAGATTATTTAAAATATTGAATTACTTTAGAATATTCTAGTAGTTAATTAGAAAATAAATTTCTTAGTATATTTACTTATGTAAATATTTATTTAGAATCATTTTTAGGATATTTTAGATTTTTGGAGATTTTTCTAGAATTTTTAGGTAATTAAAACATAGGGAACGTAAATTTCTAGGACTTCCATGATTTACTATGAGATCATACTTGCATATTATTCCTACCAAATATTTATTTTAGGTTAAAATATTTAATTATATTTTTCTGTAATTTATTTTTAGAATTTTAAGAAATTTATTTAGATTTTTGAAATTATTTAGGATTTATTTGGATATATATAGTCTTAATATTAGATAGATGTTAATTTAGTGTTAATAGATATTAATAAGATTATATATAAATTATTTATATTATCTTTAATTCTATTTAAGATTATAAATTATTGAGATAAATTCAAACTTTATTTTAAATTAATTCAAATTCTGAGCCTGCTAGGAAAGCAACTTCATGCATATCCTATCATTATTTAAACTGATCCTATTCATATCCAATTAGCCAATCCTAGTCGTATTCAATTAACTAGTCTCCACCATTATAAATACCTCATCCTTCATATTTTTCTTTCCCAAATTCACCTATATTTGTCCAAAAAGAGTCAAAATTCGTCATAAATTCAGCCTCATTTTCTAGTAGTTATGACGACTTAAAAAGACGATATCTCCTAGCTCCGGACTCCAAACGTGCTCCAGTTTTTTTGTTAGAACCATATCAAGGTTAGTTTTCTGAATATATAAATTATTTTAGTAATTTCAGAACCTATTTTTCCAGAATATTCTGAAAGTGCCAGCTGTCCGAAATTAGACGCGTTTTCGTATTTTCTAGATTTCGGGAGATCCCAAACTCGGAATTATGAGCCGTTTGAAGTTTCAAAAATCTGACATGATTAACTTATATAAAATTATTTTTCCATAATTTAATATGCAAGTTTAATCTACTGTAAAATTTGTGCAACGTAGACGTAAATAGGAAACCACCGAAAACTGTCATCTGTGCGCCCTTGTGGCCATAACTCTTTACCGACTTGTGATTTTATGAAACTGTCGATTCCAGCATTCATATAGCATTGAAATCTATATGATTCCATACACAAATCTAGGATTTGAGCTGGCTAACTTTTTGGTTAACGGATCGCCTCGATTTGCGTACCACGGATCACAAATCCGTAAAGTTGACTTTCTTTGGACCAAAATTAGAGTTTAACAATAAAATCAGATTATAATAAGATTAGAAATACTATTTTAGTTTATTTTATTCAAAATTAAAATAAATTAAAATGGAGGAACCTATTCACCCACTTTTGTAACCTAATTTGTTTAATTTATGTGACGGGTAGATCGGACGACGCCTTGAGTTGAGACTTCATTTCTTTTCAGACTAGGCAAGATACCTTGCCAAATTGCTTACAGTACTTTGCATGCTATTTATATTTCTGTATATTCATTTCATTTCTGTATATGCATTGCATATGTGTTTTCTTCCAGTCATTACTATCTATTATATGTATGTTGACACACACTTGACACTTAGTATCATGAAAGGACAATCATTAGGCGTATAGGCTATAACCACAATGGTAAACCATAGTATATAGCTCGTGCTACGGGCGTGTATTGCGTTGGTCGCTACCTCCGAGGTATGTCAATTTCTATAGAGTCGCGCTGGTCGCTACCCCTGAGGTATGACGATTTTTGATGTCCCCTGACGGGTGTGTAAGTTGTGAGGCTTAGATCGAGTAGCCTATCCTTGCCCATACGTCGAAAAGTTGTCCTCATTTGCATTCATATTGATTGTCTTGTACAGCGTACTTATATATTTTCAAACATTATGCATGTTTACTTTATTCAAATTGGCATGCTTCTATGTATCTTGTTACGTCCCTCTGAGGACCTGGTCCCTTTCCAGGTGTATCTGTTCTTGAGTATTCGCAGGAGCGCAGATTCGGATAGTTATATATGTTTCGAGGATGTCTTCTCTTCGAGCCCGTGATTGTTAGCTGGTATTCTTATATTGTGTTTTTTGTGTTGTACTTTTCTATTCGAGTTGGTAGTGGATTTGTTTCCATCCAACTATCATCCTTAGATACTTATATTGAGATCTAGTTATATAGATGTTGGTTATTTATTTATATTGATTTTCTGTGGATGAGATTTAGATTATACCCCTGTGACTTGTGATACATTTTATACCACTTGTGGATTTGATATTCATATCACAGCGTACGTATGGGTTATGGTTTCCATATATTGGAGTTGTCATATCCATACGGCTGGCATGCTTACGTGTCCTAGTCCTATGTATTTTGGGACTGGGGCGTGATGTATTTTTGTGGTGGCCCATGCAGGTCGAGAGCATATTGTCTCGGTTTCGTTACTGTACCGAGCAAGCCTGCGCATAGGATTAGAATATAGGATCTCATCCACTTATTTATCACCTTTCTTGATTTTATTTTGCATTCTCATTTGATTGCTTGCATTGCATCTTGCTTGATCCCTTCTCAACGTCAATCTTCTCTCATGCTTGATAGGGGTTAGGAAGGTGCCTTGTACCAGGTATATACAATCTAATATTCAATAACACTATCCGTTAGATCTTTGTAAGTTTGGTAGTATGCTTCATAACCTAGTAACACATAGTCCTTTTAACTCATTAATGAAGTATAAATGAATGACACCAACTATAGGCTTGCATAAGAAGATAGTGTTTATCTAGACTATAGAACTTTAGTATTTATCTAGACTGTAGAACTTAGAGGTCCATACACCCATTTGGTTGACTTTAGACTTAGATAAGAAATTAGTATGACAACTATAAAGGCACAACACCGATCTTCTTGGTGAACTTAAATTATTCTGTACCTTCCTCCATCATAATCAAGCGTACTCATATTTTCTACTACCTCGACTTATGCTGCTATTATAGCATAGTTTTGCAAGCTTATTCTTGTATTGAGCTTGTTCATGACAAATGTATTATTGGGGGCCCACACTAATACATTGTCTAAATCAGAATCGGTGTATTATGGTCTGATCAACCTGTAAACTCCCTCACCCAAAATAGGTATTTTGTGTATATTTTATATTATTATATTTATTATAGATGTTGAATTTATTTAGAGTATTCTCTTAGTTAATTAGAAAATAAATTTTTTTAGTATATTTACTTGTATAAATATTTATTTAGAATTATTTTTAGGCTATTTTAGATTATTGGGATTTTTCCATAATTTTTAGTTAATTAAAAACTAGTAACACTAATTTTCTAGGACTTTGAAGAATTTATTTTATGTTCAAACTTAATTAAAAATATTCCAAAATTTTATTTTAGGTTCTAAATAGTCAAATATATTTTCTAGAATTTTCTGGGAATTTTCTGAATATTTTAGTATTTATTGGGAGTTATTTAGGCTAAAAACTAATTTTTAGGACTTGTATAATTTATTGTGCAATCCCAGGAATATAGAATGGACCCACGTTATTTTCTAGGGTTTATAATATTATTATATATTTTCTGGAATTATTTCAGAATTTTTGGAATAATTTTAGTATTTATTTTTAGTTACATGGGTAAAACTAATGTTTAGAGCTTCTCCTAATTATAGTAGGAAATGTATGAATATAAAATTATCATAAATATTTTTCTAGAGTTTTTAAATTCAAAATATATTTTTTTGTAATTTTTCCAAATTTTTATGATTATTTTTAATATTTATTTTGAGTTATTTAGATTTAAAATGACTTAAATAATGTTTTGATAAACTCAAATCAAAAACAAATAATATAACAAAACCATCCAATCAGATTCTGACACGTGTCAGCCTATAAATATCGCATGTACATACCTATATATATATTATTATAACCCAAATTATCCCATTATTTTAGAGAGAGATTTTGGAGAATTGCCATCTAGGGTTCCTTTATCTTCCATAAGCCATTGCGCATAGCTCCGGACTCCAAACGAGGCCTAGTTTCTTGCGTTTGAAAGATATTGAGGTTAGCTTTCGGATTATATAAATTGTTTTACGAAATTATGAGTATTAAATTCTGAAAAATTCGTAGAGCACAGCATGTCCGAAATAGACGTGTTTCAATATTTTCGCGATTTCGGGAGAACCAGGAATCAGAATTATGAACCGTTTAAAGTTTCGGAAAGCTAATGTCTAGATAATTGACATATGTTTTTCCCAGAATTTAATTCGAAGTATTTATATACTGTTAATTCTGTAGAACTTTTAGGTTAGAATTTAACCATCGGTGCACAATACAAAAATTTGTATGTGCCATAATTCCCAAACGAATTTGAATTCGGACGAGCCGTAAATTCCAGCATGTTTTTGATGCTGAAACCTACAAGAAATCATGCATGAAAGTTGAGTTTGTGTTGATTGACTTTTCGGTCAACAGATCGCCTCGATTTGCGTGCCATGAGTCTCGAGTTAATAAAATTCAGTTTCTTTGGACAAAATTTAGGAATTAACATAAAAATCAGAATAATAAGATTAAAATAGAATTTTAGAGTAATTATTCTAGAATTAAATAAATTAAAATAAATTATCTTTTGACGTGATAAATTTGTAATACATAGGCTATTTGGACTGTGACTTGGACTCTGTTTAATACCAGCAGGAGGACCCCAGGCAAGATACCTTGCCAAATTGTTTACAGTATTTTACATGCTTAGTATATTTCTGTATATTTATTGCATTTCTGTTTATTTATTGCATGTGTAGTTCCTTTTCAGTCATTACTATATATTAGATATGTTGACACACACTTGACACTTAGTATCATAGAGGACAATCATGAGACGTATGGGCTTTTAACCACTCTGGTAAACCATAGTCACTAGCACGCACTATGGTGGTCGTGTCCGATGGTCGCTACCCCAGAGGTATGTCGATTGATGGAGTCCGAGGGTCGCTACCCCAGAGGTATGTCGGCTGATGATGTCCACTGACGAGCGTGAGATTGTGAGGATTAGATTGAGTAGCCTACCCTTGCCCATACGTCGAAAAGTTGTCCTCATTTGCATTTATATAGATTGTCCTGTACAGCGTACTTATCTATTTTCAAATATGATGCATGTTTACTGTATTCAAATTGGCTCGTATTTTCTGTATCTTGTTACGTCCCTCTGAGGACCTGGTCCTCTGCCAGGTGTATCTGTTCTTGAATATTTGCAGGAGCGCAGATTTGGATGGTTACATGTGATCCAAGGATGTCTTCTCTTCGAGTCCGTGATTGATAGCTGGTATTCTTATATTGTGTTTATTGTATTGTACTCATATTGTATTTGCTCTTATATTCGAGTTGGTAGTGGATTTGTTTCCATCCAACTATCATCCTTAGATACTTCTTATTGAGATCTAGTTTCATAGATACTGGTTATTTATTTCTATATGATTTTGGTGGATGAGATTTAGATTTTACCCTGTGACTTGTATTACATTTTATACCACTTGTGGATTTGATATTCATATTACAGCGTACGTATGGATTTGGTTTCCATATATTGGAGTTGCCATATCCATGCGGCTGGCATGCTTACGTGTCCTAGTCCTACGTGTTTTTGGGACTGGGGCGTGACATATTTTTGTGGTGGCCCATGCAGGTCGAGAGCATTTTGTCTCGGTTACGTTACTGTACCGAACAAGCCCGCACCTAGGACTAGAGTATAGGATCTCATCCACAATTGACTATGACTCATCTTTCTTCTAATCTGTTATATTTGAATAATTGCATCCTGCTTGATTCCTGTACTCCCATAATAGTTCCTTTAGTATAGTCTCTCCTAGAATATAGAAGTTTCTGTTGTTAGATGATAAGTAGGGTAACCTTCCTATTAAGAGTATAACTAGAGTGCTGACACACCACTAAGTTTAGGATGTCTAGTGAACCCTAGAATTCCTTATCTCTAGAATTGGTTTACCATTACCCCCTGATGTGTTATGAGGACTTGAGAGTAGTATAGACACTACTAGAGTTAGTTAGAAGTTACCATTATGGTTGCCCCTAGTATTAAGAAACCAATAGAAAACCAAAGTGAATATTAGGACTGAACCTAACCCACGCCGTTAGATGAGTATTGGAGAACCATAAATTTAGATTCTTGTCTTGAGATAAGCAGACAGTACCTTAGAAAGCCAAGAGCAATGCATAGAATATTTTCCTAATCATACCTCAAACACAGAGACTAGCATACCCCTTTCCCTTGGAAAACCATGATGCTATCTAGAGCTCCTCTATTTTCATATATTGTTCCCCTGTGACCATAGTGCTCGCTAGTGTGCGACGACTGATTACGTTTCTTCTCTTCATCTTTCAACCTGTGCCATCTGACACTTCTGATTATAGGCCAGGTGATTTTATTTTGTGTTAAGGACATATAGTTGCTAGGATTATAGTTGTTAATGTTAAATTTTGAAGTTGTGTGCTTAGTAGTTAGAACTTGATAGTTTAAGTTGTTTTGTAGACTGTGACCCGATGATTAACCCTTAGTTTTTAAATCGCGTAATTTGTACCCTCACCTCGATACGAGTTATATTCCCTTCCCTTGAGACTAGTAACCTTTCTATTCTTGCTATTGACACTTGTTCTATAAGCACTATGACTAAAGCTTAAGACGACCATGACTTATGTAATGAAAGCAGATACCCTAATAGGTACTAAGACCCCTTTTCGTAAACCTTAATAGGAGCTTCTACGGTATCCTTAAGACAATTACAAATAGTAGTTCAATTGGTATAAGTTATGTAGTATACCTCATACCCTAGTATCACATAGTCTTCTGACCCATTATTGAAGTATAATTGGATGACATTAATTGTATATTAGCAAAAGACGACAGTGTTTATTCAGACAATAGAATTTAGAGGTCCTTGCCCCTATTTGGTCGACTAGCGACTTAGACAAGGAGGTTGTATGATAACTGTAGAGATTGTAGAGTCTTTTATTATTGTTGCTTAGTTGTTTTGGTTTTGTGAACTTGAATTGTTATGTACCTTCTTTCTTTATAATCCAGCGTATTTATATTTGCTGTACTACCTTGACTTATGCTGCTATTATAGCCTAGCTTTTGCAAGCTTATTCCTTATCGAGCTTGTTCATGATATGTATTATTGGAGCGCTACAATAATATATTTCAGAATCAGAGTACTATGGTCTGATCAACCATAGTGCGCTTGATTCGTCCTTCGCAATACTATCTTACGTGGATTGAGATATATAGTTGACTAATAAACACCTGCACTTGCCCCTAGATATGTCTGAGCGGATCGTATCGGTTACATAACTGTACTAATACGAGCATGCGAACAAAGAATTACCAAAATAGGATTTCAATCGACAACTGCTTTGACAATTCCCATTTGAATTCCTTAAACTCCTTGATCCCGATACTTCTATTCTATTACCTCACCCTTGAACTCTTTATTATTGGTCTCCATTTTTCCTTATTTCGGAAAGACGAAACCTCGTGCTTGGTATAAGTTTAATACACAGAGAGTACTAGATATACCCCGTAGGCCGATCACATACTTGAGGATTATTCTTTTGTAATTAAGGACATATCATATATGATATAATCGGCGTTGAAGTTTTGAGGATTGAATGACATGAGTAAATAAATTAAGGAATATTTTTCTTAAAGTATATAGCCTTCTGTGATAGATGGGTAAATTCTAAGTTGGGTAGCAGTGCATTGTCAACTTGAGAGAAATTTCTTTTAGATTGTGATCAAGTAAGATTAGATTGGGAGATTCAAGTCATTTTAATTTTGAGAAATTTTAAAAGAAGGATTAAGATAATAAGGATTTAACAAATTTTAAAATCTTGATATTGCGGACCAAATATTTATACTTTGAGCACATGATTTAAATTTTGAATATTGAAGGATGAATCATCGATTTAAATTTTGAGGATAAATATAGAATTTTAGACTTGAACAATTGGTGAATTAGATTTAAATTTTACAATTTGATGATTTGAATTAAAAGTTCAATTTTGATTGTTGGGTCACCTATTTGAAATATTGAGGATGTAAATTAAGTTTAAATATTTGAAGAGTACAAAATTCTTAATTTGAGAATAGGAATAAGATTTCATTAGAATTGTTTATTGTTCAAAGTCTAGAGGAGATTATGATAGTTGAAAATGGTGATATAAATTTTGATGTGGGATGTCATATAGACTTGAGTTAGATTTGGATGTTGATTATTTAAAAAAAATCGAGAAGAGATTACGACAGGTTGAATTTTGATTTAAACAGTGGTTATCTTAATTTTGAAGTGATCGCGATAGATTTGAATAGATTTTGTTATTTAAATTTTTGGAAGAGATTGCGATTGACGTACCTTATGTACGAATGTGAAGGATTTAACAAATTATGCCTTATTTTAATTTCGAGGACAAAATTGTTTTAAGTTGGGTAGATTGTAAACTCTCTCACCCAAAATAGGTATTTTGTGTATATTTTATATTATTATATTTATTATAGATGTTGAATTTATTTAGAGTATTCTCTTAGTTAATTAGAAAATAATTTTTTTTAGTATATTTACTTATATAAATATTTATTTAGAATTATTTTTAGGCTATTTTAGATTATTGGGATTTTTCCATAATTTTTAGTTAATTAAAAACTAGTAACACTAATTTTTTAGGAATTTGAAGAATTTATTTTATGTTCAAACTTAATTAAAAATATTCCAAAATTTTATTTTAGGTTCTAAATAGTCAAATATATTTTCTAGAATTTTCTGAGAATTTTCTGAATATTTTAGTATTTATTGGGAGTTATTTAGGCTAATAACTAATTTTTAGGACTTGTAGAATTTATTGTGCAATCCCAGGAATATAGAATGAACCCACGTTATTTTCTAGGGTTTATAATATTATTATATATTTTCTGGAATTATTTCAGAATTTTTGGAATAATTTTAGTATTTATTTTTAGTTATATGGGTAAAACTAATGTTTAGAGCTTCTCCTAATTATAGTAGAAAATGTATGAATATAAAATTATCCCAAATATTTTTCTAGAGTTTTTAAATTCAAAATATTTTTTTTGTAATTTTTCTAAATTTTTATGATTATTTTTAATATTTATTTTGAGTTATTTAGATTTAAAATGACTTAAATAATGTTTTGATAAACTCAAATCAAAAATAAATAATATAATAAAACCATCCAATCAGATTCTGACACTTGTCAGCCTATAAATATCGCAGGTACATACCTATATATATATATTATTATAACCCTAATTATCCCATTATTTTAGAGAGAGATTTTGGAGAATTGCCATCTAGGGTTCCTTCATCTTCCACAAGCCATTGCGCATAGCTCCGGACTCCAAACGAGGCCTAGTTTCTTGCGTTCGAAAGATATTGAGGTTAGCTTTCAGATTATATAAATTGTTTTATGAAATTATGAGTATTAAATTCTGAAAAATTCGTAGAGCACAGCATGTCCGAAATAGACGTGTTTCAATATTTTCGCGATTTCGGGAGAACCAGGAATCAGAATCATGAACCGTTTAAAGTTTCGGAAAGCTAATGTCTAGATAATTGACATATGTTTTTCCCAGAATTTATTTCGAAGTATTTATATACTGTTAATTCTGTAGAACTTCTAGGTTAGAATTTAACCATCGGTGTACAATACAAAAATTTGTATGTGCCATAATTCCCAAACGAATTTGAATTCGGACGAGCCGTAAATTCCAGCATGTTTTTGACGCTGAAACCTACAAGAAATCATGCATGAAAGTTGAGTTTGTGTCGGTTGACTTTTCGGTCAACAGATCGCCTCGATTTGCGTGCCATGAGTCTCGAGTTGATAAAATTCAGTTTCTTTGGACAAAATTTAGAAATTAACATAAAAATCAGAATAATAAGATTAAAATAGGATTTTAGAGTAATTATTTCATAATTAAATAAATTAAAATAAATTATCTTTTGACGTGATAAATTTGTAATACATAGGCTATTTGGACTGTGACTTGGACTCTGATTCATACCAGCAGCAGGACCCCAGGCAAGATACCTTGCCAAATTGTTTACAGTATTTTACATGCTTAGTATATTTCTGTATGTTTATTGCATTTTTATTTATTTATTGCATGTGTAGTTTCTTTTCAGTCATTACTATATATTAGATATGTTGACACACACTTGACACTTAGTATCATAGAGGACAATCATTAGACGTATTGGCTTTTAACCACTCTGGTAAACCATAGTCACTAGCACGCACTATGGTGGTCGTGTCCGATGGTCGCTACCCCAGAGGTATGCCGATTGATGGAGTCCGAGGGTCGCTACCCCAGAGGTGTGTCGGCTGATGATGTCCACTGACGAGCGTGAGGTTGTGAGGATTAGATCGAGTAGCCTACCCTTGCCCATACGTCGAAAAGTTGTCCTCATTTGCATTCATATAGATTGTCCTGTACAGCGTACTTATCTATTTTCAAATATGATGCATGTTTACTGTATTCAAATTGGCTCGTATTTTCTGTATCTTGTTACGTCCCTCTGAGGACCTGGTCCTCTGCCAGGTGTATCTGTTCTTGAGTATTTGCAGGAGCACAGATTTGGATGGTTACATGTGATCCAAGGATGTCTTCTCTTCGAGTCCGTGATTGATAGCTGGTATTCTTATATTGTGTTTATTGTGTTGTACTCATATTGTATTTGCTCTTATATTCGAGTTGGTAGTGGATTTGTTTCCATCCAACTATCATCCTTAGATACTTCTTATTGAGATCTAGTTTCATAGATACTGGTTATTTATTTCTATATAATTTTGGTGGATGAGATTTAGATTTTACCCTGTGACTTGTATTACATTTTATACCACTTGTGGATTTGATATTCATATTACAGCGTACGTATGGATTTGGTTTCCATATATTAGAGTTGCCATATCCATGCGGCTGGCATGCTTACGTGTCCTAGTCCTACGTGTTTTTGGGACTGGGCGTGATACAACCGTAGTGCGCTTGGTTCGCTCTTTGTATCACTACTTTATGTGGATTGAGATATAGTTAACTCAACTTGTTAGACGAATATACTTGCCCTCTAGACTGGTCAGAACATATCATGTCAGGTACATAACTGTTCTGATGTGAATATGCGAATAGGAATGTACCAAAATAAGATTTCAATCCACAACTGCCTTGGCAACTCCCTCTCGAATGCTCTAATCCCTTTTTATTTCGTACTTGTATCCTATCACCTCCTCCTTGAACTCTTTATTGTTGTTTTCCTTCTTTCCTTATTTCGGAAAGACGAACGTTTATGCTTACTATAAGTTGATATACGGATAGTACCCGATATACCCCATAGGCCAAGCACTCATGATGACAAATGAGGAGCGCGGGCACAAGAAGTCATAGATACAGGTACGACCTTTAGTTATATGGTCGTTTCATACTCATGACCCCCTTTATGACACGAGATCTTAGGTGCCTAGTAGACGTAGGATTATATATATGGTGATTTAGCAGTTATGAGATATATTGATATTCTACCCAGATGGCATGCACGCAATGCTAATAGATGACGCGAGTAGCAGTAGTAGTATTCTCCTCCTATCACCATCTCGCCCCCTTGGGTGGCTCATATTCTCTTCTATATCCATTCCTTATCTCGTGCTTAACCCTTCCTATCATAGTCGTATTCTTTCGTACAATTATGAATTGTTTGAATTACTTCAACCTCACCCTTATTTTGTTAGTTAAAACATAAATGGTTTAGTAAATGATTAATAACCAAAAGATGAGTACTTAATGATAACCCTTATGTATATGCACTATAGCAATATCTGTATCCTCTTATTATTTTAAACCATGAATAGCATCCCTTAGTCTAAACGTTAATTAGTTGGATTGTTGAATTAGTACTTACTTCTGATAGTTCTATAAGATAGTCAAGACCTTAACTGTTGCCCTAAAAACTTAGACTATGCTTAGGAAAGAATTGAAGGCACTTGTTACGAACTGACAACTATGACAATTCGCTGGCAAAGTAGCAACAACTGCAGCTAGACCGTTGTAGTAGAGTAGTCAAAGTATTTGCAGACATATTGGTCAAGTGGCATGGCAATATTAGACTACGATACTTGACGGCTTTAAAAAAAAGCATAGTTATGAGATTCCAGACGGGTATCCCAAGATACTCGACCCAATAAATAAATTTGCCTTACAACCTAGACAATAGCTTCAAGAGACTTTGACTACTAGTAGAATTCTTGTAAGTTGGGTAGTGTAGATGAGTTAGAAATAGAATAGTGTATGGACAATAAATGAGAAGTGTTAGAATGACAGACCATGACTTTGAGGAAGCACTACTAGATAGCAATGTAGTGTAATAGCTATAGTGATTATTATGAATATGGGTAGTGTCAATTTCGAGGACGAAATTTTTATAAGTTGGATAGATTGTAAACCCCATCACCCAAAATAGGTATTTTGTGTATTTTTTATATTATTATACTTATTATAGATTATTTTAAATATTGTATTACTTTAGAATATTCTAGTAGTTAATTAGAAAATAAATTTCTTAGTATATTTACTTATGTAAATATTTATTTAGAATCATTTTTAGGCTATTTTAGATTTTTGGAGATTTTTCTAGAATTTTTAGGTAATTAAAACATAGGGAACGTAAATTTTTAGGACTTCCAGGATTTACTATGAGACCATACTTGCATATTATTCCTACCAAATATTTATTTTAGGTTAAAATATTTAATTATATTTTTCTAGAATTTATTTAGAATTTTAAGAAATTTATTTAGATTTTTGAAATTATTTAGGATTTATTTGGATATATATAGTCTTAATATTAGATAGATGCTAATTTAGTGTTAATAGATATTAATAAGATTATATATAAATTATTTCTATTATCTTTAATTTTATTTAAGATTATAAATTATTGAGATAAATTCAAACTCTACTTTAAATTAATTCAAATTCTGAGCCTACTAGGAAAACAACTTTGAAATTATTTAGGATTTATTTGGATATATATAGTCTTAATATTAGATAGATGCTAATTTAGTGTTAATAGATATTAATAAGATTATATATAAATTATTTCTATTATCTTTAATTTTATTTAAGATTATAAATTATTGAGATAAATTCAAACTCTACTTTAAATTAATTCAAATTCTGAGCCTACTAGGAAAACAACTTCATGCATATCCTATCCTTATTTAAACTGATCATATTCATATCCAAATTAGCCAATCCTAGTCGTATTTAATTAACTAGTCTCCACCATTATAAATACCTCATCTTTCATATTTTTCTTTGCCAAATTCACATCTTTTTCGTCCAAAAAGAGTCAAAATTCGTCATAAATTTAGCCTCATTTTCTAGTAGTTATGACGACTTAAAAAGACGATATCTCCTAGCTCTGGACTCCAAACGCGCTCCAGTTTTTTTTGTTAGAACCATATCAAGGTTAGTTTTCTGAATATATAAATTATTTTAGTAACTTCAGAACCTATTTTTTCAGAATATTCTGAAAGTGCCAGCTGTCCGAAATTAGAGGCGTTTTCGTATTTTCGAGATTTCGGGAGATCCCGAACTCGGAATTACGAGCCGTTTAAAGTTTCAAAAATCTGACATGATGAAATTACATAAAAAAAATTCTATAATTTATTATGCAAGTTTAATCTACTGTAAAATTTGTGCAACGTAGACGTAAATAGGAAACCACTGAAAACCGTCATATGTGCGCCCTTGTGGCCATAACTCTTTACCGACTTGTGATTTTATGAAACTGTCAATTTTAGCGTTTATATAGCATTGAAATCTATATGATTCCACACACAAATCTAGGATTTGAGTTGGTTGACTTTTTGGTCAACGGATCGCCTCGATTTGCGTACCACGGATCACAAATCCGTAAAGTTGACTTTCTTTGGACCAAAATTAGAGTTTAATAATAAAATCAGTTTATAATAAGATTAAAATACTATTTTAGGTTATTTTATTCAGAATTAAAATGGAGGAACCTATTCACCCACTTTTGTAACCTAATTTGTTTAATTTATGTGACGGGTAGATCAGACGACGCCTTGAGTTGGGACTTCATTCATTTTCAGACCAGGAAAGATACCTTGCCAAATTGCTTACAATACTTTGCATGCTATTTATATTTCTGTATATTCATTTTATTTCTGTATATGCATTGCATGTGTGTTTTCTTCCAGTCATTACTATCTATTATATGTATGTTGACACACACTTGACACTTAGTATCATGAGAGGACAATCATTAGGCGTATGCGCTATAACCACTCTGGTAAACCATAGTATATAGCTCGCACTACGGACGTGTGTCGCGCTGGTCGCTACCCCCGAGGTATGTCGATTTTTGTAGAGTCGTGTTGGTCGCTACCCCCGAGGTATGACGATTTCTGATGTTCCCTGACGGGTGTGTGAGTTGTGAGGCTTAGATCGAGTAGCCTACCCTTGCCCATACGTCAAAAAGTTGTCCTCATTTGCATTCATATAGATTATCTTGTACAGCGTACTTATATATTTTCAAACATTATGCATGTTTACTGTATTCAAATTGGCATGCTTCTATGTATCTTGTTACGTCCCTCTGAGGACCTGGTCCCTTTCTAGGTGTATCTGTTCTTGAGTATTCGCAGGAGCACAGATTCGAATTGTTATATATGTTTCGAGCATGTCTTCTCTTCGAGCCCGTGATTGTTAGTTGGTATTCTTATATTGTGTTTATTGTGTTGTACTTTTCCATTCGAGTTGGTAGTGGATTTATTTCTATCCAACTATCATCCTTAGATACTTATATTGAGATCTAGTTATATAGATGTTGGTTATTTATTTATATTGATTTTCTGTGGATGAGATTTAGATTGTACCCCTGTGACTTATGATACATTTTATACCACTTGTGGATTTGATATTCATATCACAGCGTACGTATGGGTTATGGTTTCCATATATTGGAGTTGCCATATCCATGCGGTTGGCATGCTTACGTGTCCTAGTCCTATGTATTTTGGGACTGGGGCGTGACATACAAAGCGAGCAGTTGGGGTTCAAAACCGAACAACTGCATCGGCGAGGGCATTGTGCCACTGTTGGGGCATTGTGCCATGGGTTTGTTCTGAGTTGGGGTATTACACCCAATTTGAAACACTGTGTTGAGAAGAGGCATTGTGCCTATGGAATAACTTGATATTTGGTGCCTTGGACTATATGTTGATGAATGGTTATGGATACTTTGGTTGGATACTTTGGTTGGATATCTTGGTTGAATATCCTTGGTTAGATATTTTGGTTGGATATTGGTTGAACGAGTCTAGGATCGCTTGGTGGGGCAAGAATGTTCGATCCTCTCGTCATACCTACTTGTGTCTGCATGTCACGGACAACTTGTGCATAAGTTTTGGCATTTCCTCGAAACGGTATTGTCCGGGGCACTGGAACCGTTTCGATCCGGAGGGAAATATTTGATTCGTGCTAGTCACGATGCATTGTGGGACCTTCAGTGGGGCTTGCTACCCGGGCTGATAGGGCACGTCGTAATGCTTGGAATATGCCCTTTATGGCTTGGCCAGTGACTTTATATAGTTAAGTGTTGGTTTGCTTTTCTTTTGTTGGTTTGGCTTCGTGTAGGCGCGGCCACCTTGCCTCGGCAAGAGTGTGCACTTGAGATTGGAATACGAGTTTTGGTCGAGGAAGGATATTGAGGTTTGGTTGATGGTTCGATATGTTATCGTGCTAAATGATGGCTGAGTAGGACGGGTTGAATGCTAGAATCCTTCGGGTTGTTTATGTATTGCTTGTCGTTTGGTTTGAGTTGAATGCTTGCATGCTTAAACTGCTTTACAGCTTTCCTTAACATGTCATTCATATGCCATAAAATAAATCTAGGATTCAACTAGAAAGATCACCATATAACTGTTTGCATTCACTATTTACTTAGTGTCGGCTTAGACGAGTGGGTTACCCCGCTCACCAGTATGGCTGTATACTGACCCACGTTTGTGGGCAATATTTCAGGTACGCAGGCGTAGTGGCGCTGCTTGGATATACGAGACATGATGTATGAACTGTAAGTACCTTTGTGGGCTAGAGAAAAGTGCAAGAGTATTTTATCGCCTTCGTGGCATTGCCTTCGGGGCATTTCATTTGGACCCTATCGAGAGCTTCGCTGCGTATTACTCTGATGTGTGCTTGGTACACAATGCTTGACTTTCGTTGCAACTTGGTTGTTTCAATGATAACTTTGGTGTTTAACAACATCGTCTTGAACGAGCGCAACTCCAGGCTCGTATGGCATCACATCCCGAAGAGAATGATTGTCCCATGGGAGAGCTACAACGTGGTGATTCACGTTCAGCGGGGACTATTGAGCTTGCGGGAGATTGGGGCGTGTCAAACTCTACCTCTCTATCAGGCGGTAGGCCTGGCAACTCCTCTGGAAAAATATCCTCGAACTCTGCAACAATTGCTGGGGGCGCCGTCTCTATAGCCATGTAAGCTCCAGCTGTCTGTCTTACTCCTCGCTCGATGGTGCCCCGCATGTACTCAAACTCCGGGTGACCTGGAGGTCTAAAAGTGACGCTACCCTTCCGACAATCTAATACGGCATTGTACTGGCTTAACCAGTCCATGACCAAAACAACGTCGAAAGTTGGCATTGGGATTACCAAAAATTACGCTCTCATCTCTCTACCACATACTACTACCGAGCACGTTCTAATAGTGCTGGTATCCGGTACGATGCCTCCTCAGGTAAGAATCTTCCAACTCTTAGGTAAGGGGGAAGTAGCTACTCTATGCATGGCTACGAAGCTACTAGATATGAAAGATATTGTAGCTCCAGAATCAAACAATGCAGTTGCAGGTAATGACGCAACTAAAATGGTACTTGTGATAGCTTCCCCTTCTGGTTCCTCCTCGATAGTTGCTAAAGCAAAGGCCTGCCCGTGCCTCTGCCCTCCAGCATGCTGTCTGGCTTGATTGAACTGTGCCTCCTGTGGGACCAAGGTTGGCCCTCTCTGAAATCCTCCGGTAGCTGGTGGACGCTGACCTCCTGTAGGGGGTAGTATCCTCAAGGGTGGTGCTGCTGGCCTCTGTCCGGCCTGCGATGCTGCATCTCTGCGCTGTGGGCAGTCTCTAGCAAGGTGCTGGCTCGCTCCACAGATCATGCAGAGCCTGAGCTTCTTCCGGCAATCTCTGACAATGTGTCCCATCTAGCCACAATGGTGACAAGTCAGAAGCTCCTTGTGCTGGTATGGCATTGTCCTCTGCTGCGCCTGCGCTCCTGGACGACAGATTGGTCCTCCTGATCCGTGCTAGACTCTGGCTGGTACGTTCTGTCACTACCATATTTTGAAAACAGGGGTATTTTTGACTATTTAATATTACTATAGTTACAATTAAATTAATTGCATGATAGTGTATTTGATTTAAATGTGTGATGTATAATTTAAATATAATGTTATATGCAGTGTCCATTTATTTGAGCTAGCAGACTTGACCTAGAAGCCAGTAGATGAAGACCTGTTCAAATTATGGAATTCTGTATTTGATTGATTTATTTAGAATTTATTTATTGGAGATTGTAATTACCGTATTTTATTTAATTATTTGCGCATTGCCTTTGCTTCGATATTTGGAGCGCTATCCTGACTTTTGTCTTCCAACCAATTTCACAATCTTGTCCTAGACATGCCCGCCTTCCATTCTGCTATTTTTGCAACTCATAATTTTGCTACCTGTGCATTAATTCTGGCCGCACAAAAATCGTCGCGGACGTTATTTAATAAATCCTTATTTTGTATCGTTGTGCGTTCCAATTTAAATTGGAGACAATCTTGACCTATTTTTTGTGCGACCCAAATTAGGGTAATATTCTGTTCTGAGTCTTCTTCACTATTGGTATTGATGACCTGACCTGATTTTGGCCCCATGTACTCCTAATTAATTTTAGAACACAACTTGTATTTTATTCTAATTAAATTGAGGATACTATTTAAACCATTTCTGAAAATCCTAATTTAATTCCAGCGCCCTGCTATTTGAGCCCACACCAAACTTGCAGCACCCCCTGACCCTACAAAACTCCAAACACCGAATCGCCCGCCAAATTTTCGTCATTTTATGTGTTTGTGCAAATACCCAAATTAAAGGGGGCTAATTTGCAAATAGGCATTTTTGTGTCAACACCTTATTGTTTAAAATAATGAGGGAGCCTAATAATAATTTAATTAAATCTCTCACCCTCACCCACATGAAGAAATTCTCCATGTCCAATCTGGACCCCTCATTTAAAGGGGGTCAATCACAACCCTTGATTTTACACCCTCTCCCTATATATATGTGATGTCCCATCAAGCCCTAATCCCTAGAAAACCTAGGTTTCCCCAACCAAGCCTCCATCTCCCTCTCTCCAACGTAGGGATTTCTTTTCTTCTTCTTTTCCTTCTTCTTCTCATTTCTTCTCTTCTTCTTCCTTTTTCTTTTTCTTTTATTTTTTGAATTTTGAATTCAATTCTGGAATAGGGGGGGGGGGAACACTGTTCCCTACTGTTCACCCCTGAACCCCGGCCGTTGCTCAGTCCGGTCCGGCGACTGAGCCGATCCCCCGGCGGCCGCTGTTGCTCCTCTCTGCGGTGAGCCTCGGCGCCGGCGCTCCGCTGCTCGACCACTCCGACCCCATCACAGTAAGCTCCACTCTCCCTCTTCCTTCTTTGCTTATATATATATATATATGTATGTATATATATATTTATATACGTACGTATATACGTATGTGTATATAAATAGTATTATTTAATTAATGCTTTTAAAAAAATATGAATATGTATATTATTCATTTTTATTGAATTGTATAATTGAGTATGTATCTAATTAATGTTTTAAATACATGAGTATGTATAGCATTCATTTAATTAATAATTAAACACATAATGTATTAGTATGTTAATAATTAATGTATAAGTATTTGTATATAAATTAATTAATGTGTATAGTATAGTGTATGTTTAATATATATTGTATGTATTTGATAAATTGGTATATACACATTTAAATGATACATATTAAATATTGTATTGTATTTTTCATATAGACTATGTGTATTAAATATGTATATGTATAATTATTTATTAATTAATGTTTAATATATGTATTAGCATAGTATATGTTTTAGTATAATTAGTATAAATGTATATATATATATATATATCTTGTACATACAATTAATGTATTGCATATGTATCTAATGTGATGTACTAGTATTAGTATATATGTGTATGTATATATGTTCGTGTATTTCTTCCTATATATCTATATATGTATTCAATATATATTTTGCGTGTACGTATTAAATAATAAATATTAATATGTAATATTGGTATATGTATATGTACATATTTTATATACTTAATATATTTCAATATATAAATTGGTATGTACGTGTATCTGTATTTCAGTTTATGTTGGTAATTGTTAATTTGGTATATATATAAATAAATATATGTATATTTATTTTGATATAAGTGCTAATTTGGTAATATATATATATTTGTTTTGGTATTTGGTTTATATATATGTACTTGTATACATAGTATAATTTAATATAATTAGTATTTTGGCACATATATATATATATATATATTGTATATGTATTTATATTGGTGCATGAATAAATATTGTAAGTATTAATAAGTGTAATGTGGTTTATGTATATCCTACTAGATGACCCTAGTTGACTAGTGCCCTGCCTGGCATGGCCCTGAGGCCAGTGTTTTTGTCTGTGTAGCATCTGATGCAAATATAGTTTTGCTTTGTGATGTGTTATAGGACTGTGGTACCCAGGGGATACTCCGGAACAGGACATCCATAAATACCAGCTAAGGACCCAAGGCAAGTACATTCTCCGATAATTTCCAATTTCTTGATAATTTCTATAATTTCAATAATCCTGAAATGTTACAACTGAATCTTTGACACTGTGCTACACGGACTAGTATAGCTTGGATCTGCAGTCATGAGATGTTACATTGATTATCGTATTGACATTATACACGACATGTATATTAGACATCGTACATGATAGACTTGACTTGCTCGTGTATCGTGACGTGTCATGGTTGGATCCACAGTACTAGTTGGGGGCGGGGAAGTAGTTAGTAAGAAATGTGATCATAACCTCTTATTGTAGTATAGAAAATTGTAAGTGTTAATCATGCTCTTCACCCATGATTAGCCAGGCCCTGTAGCTATCGTACATGTTCCCAAGCCGATCACATTTTGAAACTACTATTTCAAACACTTAGAATGGATTATAGTTCCCTATTTCAAATCATATACTACATCACCCGTATATGATATCATGCTTGTTCTTTTCATTTTTATACATGCACTGACTGTATCATATTGCCTATTGCATGTCTCTTTACATTGCCTGTCTCTCTTAAATTGCCATTGCATTTATTTCACTGTCTTCTCAGTGGCTAGCATGACATGTTTATTGCTTTATAGTCCTTATCAATTAAATGGAACTGTTATTTGAGATTGTGCTTTGCTCCTTTCTAACTGGAAATATTTTTCCAGACTATGCCTTAGAGGACCGCTGTCCGACACTTTATGGACCATATGGTGAGTAGCTGCAGACTTGGTAGTAGTTGTGATTCCGGGAGGTCTAGCCGGAAATCACTAATTCTTCTAGTTTTCTGACTAGTTCTTTAAGTAGACTGTTGGTACCGGATTTGTCTCCGGCATTTTTTTTTATTGAGACTTGGATATTGTTGAGTTAGATTACATTCTGGATTTGTGTTGTATTTAATTTTCTGTTTGATATCTTATCGTGCTGTAATCCTGTGATTGAGTATATGTTTATTTTATTTGTGTCATCCGTGCCTCCTTATGGAGATTGGATGCTTGTGTGATTTTGGCTAGATAGTATCAAGACCTTGACAGCGTTCTACCGCCGATGCTGCGGCGTAGGCTGGACGTACCCACGCACTCGTGCCCCTAAATCGGGTGCGGGTCTTGACACGTTTTTAGTGGTGGCCCATGCAGGTCAGACTTCGCGAATTGTGCGATGTCGTAGTAGTGTGGCATCTTTGTTACACTATTGCGTGCCTGCGATAGGATTCTAGGACATAGGATACTAGGACGAGAGCGAATACTCAATTACAATTTTTTGAGAGATTCCTGGGATGACCCCTGAGAATCTTATTTTAATTCCAATTTAAAATCATTCCCTTGTTCCGTCCATTCTCACTTATTGATGTTGAATTTGATTGTTGTTAATTAGGTATTAAATTAGGATTTTGGTTTCATAGTAGGGTTTGATTTCATATCAAGATGAATTTGCAGCTGATTTATGGTATTAACTGATGACGCATGACGATGAGGACAGTGAAAATGATTAACATTAGAGCTATTGGACTACAGAAGGTGGATTTAAATCTTTAATTGAAGACTAAAAATAAATTGCAAATTTTTTGGAATTTTTAGAAGTGAAATATTGTCATTAAAACTTTTTGAGGAATTCAGATTCAATTTGATGAACCTAAACAAGCTGTAAGGATTTTTGAGTGATTAAATTTCATTTCAGTATTTAGATAATTAACCTTGAGGAAAGTGTATGCATTTTTACTGTAAATTTATTCGAGGAGTTATTTTGAGGAATTTTATTTGAGGAAATGATTTTATAGTGAGAGAGATATATTAGTATATAAGTATATAAGATGCATGTGTAAGGATCTGTTGGCTTGAGCATGATTGAGATTTCACTGCCAACTGGCTTAGGTGTTCGTCTAAGATTATATTGGAGAGAGCAGTACTTAGAATAGTGTGTTGCAATTGTTATGCACTTGAGTGATAGGATAACTAGTATCAGCGATTGCAGTAGGTAAGGAAGCTAGCAGTGAGTATGTTTCAAGTAGAACTGTGGTACTTAGAGGGATAGAAGTATCAACCTTGGATGTATCTTTGACCTGTGCAATCACAACTAGGAATATTTATTCCCAATCTTTTATCTTGAATGTTGCTTCTTTAGAACTGTACTGTCCTTCCTTGATGATATCGCATTTTTGCCTAAATTGATTCTTTGGGATCTGTCTTCAGGATGTCGCCGCAGACACGGTCTATGAGAGCGGGAACATCAGCTTTAGAGGGGTCTGCCACCTCTCCACCTGAGGGACAGACAGCCGTAGTTCCTCCTACATCTTCGATGCCCGTAGGAGTATCTGTAATTTTCGGGGATCCTCCTCCCCCACCTGTTCAGAAGATTACCGCAGCTATGACGGACAACCTTCCTCCTCCACCGACTCCGATTCCCGGAGGTTTGCCCATTGACGGGACGCAGATGTTTACCTTGATCCAGGGCATGGTAGATGCCCAGAGAGTGACGGCAGATGCTCAGCGAGTCCAAGATGAGGCTCAGAGGGTGCAAGCAGAAGCGCACCAGGCATAAACTGAGCTGATGAAAGAAAACATGGAGAATGCTCATCAGGTGACTCTCCAAGCTTTGGAGAAAGTAGCACAGTACCAGCAGTTTCCTGGCCAGCAGCAGAGATCAGGCATTATAGTGGATTTCAAAAGGATGATGCCTCGAGAGTTTAAAGGCACCGAAGGGATACTCTACGCTGACGATTGGCTAGAGGATATAGAAAGGAGCCTGCGATTGACCCAGATTCCGGAGAACTTGCAGATAGAAGCCGCTGGCAGTCAGATGTTCGATATCGCACTCACATGGTATCGCACGGAGCCGAGAATTACTGCACAAGGACTTACTTGGGAAACCTTCAAGGAGCTCTTCAAGGAGAAGTTCTTTCCCGACGTGGCATTGGGAACCTTGGAAAGTCAGTTTCATGACTTGGTTCAAGGAAACATGTCGGTCGACGAGTACGCTGCAGAATTCTGTAGATTGAGCCATTTTGCATCGTCCATGATTCGGGACCCAGGAGATCGAGCCCGAAAATTTAGAAAGGGACTGACGAGAGAGATTAGGTCGCGCACTTCTGGTCGGCGTACCGCTACCTATGAGGCTATCTTGATGGATGCTCAGATCGCAGAAGAGGATCTGGATCTCAGGCCTAAGAGGAGTCACAATACTTTTGGAGATACGAATGGTAGTACAGAACCAGCCAAGCATCCCCGTATTCAGCACCAACAGCAGTACCAAGTACCATTTCATATTCAGCAACAACCATGGACATTGCAGCATCCACCGTAGTACCTAGCACCAGTTCCTATCCAGCAACATCCATGGGCGTATCAGTATCAACAACAGTACCAGGCACCAGTCCGTGTTCAGCAGAATCAGCAACAACCTCCGAGAGAGACACAGCAGACCTGTCATTTCTGTAAGAAGCCAGGTCACCTTTGGGAGAGCTATAGAACGAGGCTAGGACTTTGTTTGTACTGCGGCGCTGCGGGACATCGAGTAAGGGATTGTCTTCTAGCCCCTTATCTTCCCGGCCAGCGCGTAGCTTCAGATTATAGAGATCCAGTTAGGCTACCTGTGGAACTGTATATTGCTCAGCACCCGCGAAGGGAACCACCCCAGCAGGGCGGGACAATTGCGACGACGGTCGAGGAGACCGATACTGCAGGTAATGTGTTAGCAGGTTCTGTTCTTTCCTTCCTTCTGTTCCTATCTATTTGATTGATTGACTGATACCTTAGTGCCGTAGCTTGTATGCATAATTTCTTGTTAGAATGTAGTTCATGGTACCCCTGATATAGAGACTGCAATACCATGACAAGACACCATGACCGTACGTATTCCCTTTAGGTTGCATGTTGTATGATTGTAGGAAGGATTTTTTTCTTGGACCATGATTATCGAGGTTTGACCATGACGAAGATTCATAAAGGAGTTATGACTTGACAGGATAGACAAGATGATTAACAAGATGATTAAAAATTCAAGGATAAACATCGATTTAAATAAAGGGCCAAGAATTTAACATGGCAGAATTTATGATTTATTAATTCCAGGAAGATTATGACATGATTAAACGGGTTATAAAATTTGGAAATTTTGGGAGATTATCAATATATTTACTTGATTGCAAGTTAAGAATTTTAGAATGTTATATTTGGATGTTGCATTTGGAGAACCCTTAAGTACCGCATTGTTAAGTATTTTGAGGAAAGAGGAAATCGAGGAATAAAATTATTGATGGACTAATGTTTGAATTCAAACTTTTTGGACGAGATTACATTATATATAGGTGCATTGATTAAAATCAAATTAGAGGAGTGGATATTAAATTCCGAGTATTGAATTGTTAACTAAAAATTTTGGGGAATTTTTTTGACAAAAATAGACTTTGATTTCATTTCGAGGATTTTCAGGAATGCAATAATTTCAGAATTTTTGAAAATTGTGAAAAGACCTTGTGGATTATAACCTGATTTCATGGATGATGAATTTAAATTTTGAGGGAAAAATAATGTGCATGATTAAATGCTACTATGAGGATTTTGAATTTCGAGGACGAAATTCTTTTAAGGTGGGTAGACTTGTCACTACCACATTTCGAAAACAGGGGTATTTTTGACTATTTAATATTACTATAGTTATAATTAAATTAATTGCATGATAGTGTATTTGATTTAAATGTGTGATGTGTAATTTAAATATAATGTTATATGCAGTGTCCATTTATTTGAGCTAGCAGACTTGACCTAGAAGCCAGTAGATGAAGATCTGTTCAAATTGTGGAATTCTGTATTTGATTGATTTATTTAGAATTTATTTATTGGAGATTGTAATTACCGTATTTTATTTAATTATTTGCACATTGCCTTTGCTTCGATATTTGGAGCGCTATCCTGACTTTTGTCTTCCAACCAATTTCACAATCTTGCCCTAGATATTCCCGCCTTCCATTCTGCTATTTTTGCAACTCATAATTTTGCTCCCTGTGCATTAATTCTGGCCGCACAAAAATCGTCGCGGACGTTATTTAATAAATCCCTATTTTGTATCGTTGTGCGTTCCAATTTAAATTGGAGACAATCTTGACCTATTTTTCGTGCGACCCAAATTAGGGTAATATTCTGTTCTGAGTCTTCTTCACTATTGGTATTGATGACCTGACCTGATTTTGGCCCCATGTACTCCTAATTAATTTTAGAACATAACTTACATTTTATTCTAATTAAATTGAGGATACTATTTAAACCAATTCTGAAAATCCCAATTTAATTCCAGCGCCCTGCTATTTGAGCCCACACCAAACTTGCAGCACCCCCTGACCCTACAAAACTCCAAACACCGAATCGCCCGCCAAATTTTTGTCATTTCATGTGTTTGTGCAAATACCCAAATTAAAGGGGGCTAATTCGCAAATAGGCATTTTTGTGTCAACACCTCATTGTTTAAAACAATGAGGGAGCCTAATAATAATTTAATTAAATCTCTCACCCTCACCCACATGAAGAAATTCTCCATGTCCAATCTGGACCCCTCATTTAAAGGGGGTCAATCACAACCCTTGATTTTATACCCTCTCCCTATATATATGTGATGTCCCATCAAGCCCTAATCCCTAGAAAACCTAGGTTTCCCCAACCAAGCCTCCATCTCCCTCTCTCCAACGTAGGGATTTCTTTTCTTCTTCTTTTCCTTCTTCTTCTCATTTCTTCTCTTCTTCTTCCTTTTTCTTCTTCTTTTATTTTTTGAATTTTGAATTCAATTCTGGAATAGGGGGGGAAACACTGTTCCCTACTGTTCACCCCTGAACCCCGGCCGCTGCTCAGTCCGGTCCGGCGACTGAGCCGATCCCCCGGCGGCCGCTGTTGCTCCTCTCTGCGGTGAGCCTCGGCGCCGGCGCTCCGCTGCTCGACCACTCCGACCCCATCACAGTAAGCTCCACTCTCCCTCTTCCTTCTTTGCTTATATATATATATATATGTATGTATATATATATTTATATACGTACGTATATACGTATGTGTATATAAATAGTATTATTTAATTAATGCTTTTAAAAAAATATGAATATGTATATTATTCATTTTTATTGAATTGTATAATTGAGTATGTATCTAATTAATGTTTTAAATACATGAGTATGTATAGCATTCATTTAATTAATAATTAAACACATAATGTATTAGTATGTTAATAATTAATGTATAAGTATTTGTATATAAATTAATTAATGTGTATAGTATAGTGTATGTTTAATATATATTGTATGTATTTGATAAATTGGTATATACACATTTAAATGATACATATTAAATATTGTATTGTATTTTTCATATAGACTATGTGTATTAAATATGTATATGTATAATTATTTATTAATTAATGTTTAATATATGTATTAGCATAGTATATGTTTTAGTATAATTAGTATAAATGTATATATATATATATATCTTGTACATACAATTAATGTATTGCATATGTATCTAATGTGATGTACTAGTATTAGTATATATGTGTATGTATATATGTTCGTGTATTTCTTCCTATATATCTATATATGTATTCAATATATATTTTGCGTGTACGTATTAAATAATAAATATTAATATGTAATATTGGTATATGTATATGTACATATTTTATATACTTAATATATTTCAATATATAAATTGGTATGTACGTATATCTGTATTTCAGTTTATGTTGGTAATTGTTAATTTGGTATATATATAAAAAATATATGTGTATTTATTTTGATATAAGTGCTAATTTGGTAATATATATATATATTTGTTTTGGTATTTGGTTTATATATATGTACTTGTATACATAGTATAATTTAATATAATTAGTATTTTGGCACATATATATATATATTGTATATGTATTTATATTGGTGCATGAATAAATATTGTAAGTATTAATAAGTGTAATGTGGTTTATGTATATCCTACTAGATGACCCTAGTTGACTAGTGCCCTGCCTGGCATGGCCCTGAGACCAGTGTTTTTGTCTGTGTAGCATCTGATGCAAATATAGTTTTGCTTTGTGATGTGTTATAGGACTGTGGTACCCAGGGGATACTCTGGAACAGGACATCCATAAATACCAGCTAAGGACCCAAGGCAAGTACATTCTCCGATAATTTCTAATTTCTTGATAATTTTTATAATTTCAATAATCCTGAAATGTTACAACTGAATCTTTGACACTGTGCTACACGGACTAGTATAGCTTGGATCTGCAGTCATGAGATGTTACATTGATTATCATATTGATATTGTACACGACATGTATATTAGACATCGTACATGATAGACTTGACTTGCTCGTGTATCGTGACGTGTCATGGTTGGATCCACAGTACTAGTTGGGGGCGGGGAAGTAGTTAGTAAGAAATGTGATCATAACCTCTTATTGTAGTATAAAAAATTATAAGTGTTAATCATGCTCTTCACCCATGATTAGCCAGGCCCTGTAGCTATCGTACATGTTCCCAAGCCGATCACATTTTGAAACTACTATTTCAAACACTTAGAATGGATTACAGTTCCCTATTTCAAATCATATACTACATTACCCGTATATGATACCATGCTTGTTCTTTTCATTTTCATACATGCACTGACTGTATCATATTGCCTATTGCCTGTCTCTTTACATTGCCTGTCTCTCTTAAATTGCCATTGCATTTATTTCACTGTCTTCTCAGTGGCTAGCATGACATGTTTATTGCTTTATAGTCCTTATCAATTAAATGGAACTGTTATTTGAGATTGTGCTTTGCTCCTTCCTGACTGGAAACATTTTTCCAGACTATGCCTTAGAGGACCGTTGTCCGACACTTTATGGACCATATGGTGAGTAGCTGCAGACTTGGTAGTAGTTGTGATTCCGGGAGGTCTAGCCGGAAATCACTAATTCTTCTAGTTTTCTGACTAGTTCTTTAAGTAGACTGTTGGTACCGGATTTGTCTCCGGCATTTTTTTTATTGAGACTTGGATATTGTTGAGTTAGATTACATTCTGGATTTGTGTTGTATTTAATTTTCTGTTTGATATCTTATCGTGCTGTAATCTTGTGATTGAGTATATGTTTATTTTATTTGTGTCATCCGTGCCTCCTTATGGAGATTGGATGCTTGTGTGAGATTGGCTAGATAGTATCAAGACCTTGACAGCGTTCTACCGTCGATGCTGCGACGTAGGCTGGACGTACCCATGCACTCGTGCCCCTAAACCGGGTGTGGGTCGTGACACGTTCGTGCTGGAATGTCTCGCTCCTCCTCCTATGGCCTCCTGGATCCTCGTCTCTGATAGAATCTCTTCATATGAGATCCTCGCCGGAGTAGTGGTATACCTCTGCAGCTGGAAGGAAAGGCCGTGGTGGAATCTCCTGGCCTTCTCCAGGTCGTTGGATATCAGGGCGGCACCGAATTGGCTGAGTCGGCTGAACTCTGCGTCGTAGGGATCCACGGTCAAGTTCCCTTGCTCCAGGTGCAGGAACTGGGAGTATAGGGCATTCCTGACCATAGCGTGGAAATACTTCGCATTGAAGTACTCCAGAAACTCCTCCCACGTCTGCGTCTTGCCGACGCTGCGCTCCATGGAATCCCACTAGTGATGGGCGTTGCCCTTGAGTTGGGCCCTCACTGTGGTCATCCAGAGGTCTGGATGTAGCTGCGAACCCTCTAGTAGCATCTCCGTGTTGGAGACCCAATCCGAGATCTCCTCTGCAGTCTCCTTGCCCGAAAAGGTTCCCGGGCCCATCTGGCGAAAACCTTGTACAGTGCCCACTGGCTGGACAGGTGCAGGTGCTGGTGCGGATGCTGGGACAGGTGTCCTCTCTAGTACCGCCATCAAGCTCTGCCTCAGGGTCTCAGTCTAATGCCACTGTGCTTGCATCATTGTCTGGAAGAACTGGAACATCTATGGCTGTCCCTCTGATGGTGGCATCTGGTGTGGAAATGGTGGAGGTGGTGGTAGTGGTACCTCCGGCTGCATCATCGGCGTCTCCTCGGATGTCGGCCTCTCGAACTGCGGCATCGACATAACCCTCAATGTCTGTCCCTCGAAGTGCTGCATCGGGACAGTCTGGGAAGTCTGACCTTCTAGCTGCTGTATTCCGTCGTCGAGAGAGGTCTGGTGCCAGTGTATCATCGGGGCCTGGGGGATCACCGGTGCCTGTGGCTGAGGCTGCTCTCCGGGTGGTCCCTGGGACGTCTCCTCCCTCGGTGCGGGGGCGGATGGCACTATGGCACCATGTGCCACGCGTCTGCTGCGTAGGTTCATCTCGCTGTAAAGGATAGAACTTCATTAAAAGAGTACAAGATCCATCAAACAGGATGCAGATATTTTAAAATACGAAAGGGGTTCAAAAGCGTAATCAAGTGGATGAGACCTAGTAATTTCTATCCTACTGCAGGCTTGCTGGGCACGTTACCATACAACAAGCGATAAATATCTGAGGACCTGCATGGGCCACCACTAAAACCATGTCACGCCCCAGTCCCAAAATACACGGGACCAGGCCACGTGGCATTGGCCAGCTAACACGTCTCCGAGGATATCCTAATTTAATGGATCCTAGCGAAGCGTGCTACGCTATCCTAAATCTAACAAGTCTAATACTATCATACAACAGGCAGAGTCTAATCTCATCCATAATACAATAAGAAGTACTGAAATAAATACTGGAAAATAAGAGCTGAGTCAAAATGTCATAGTACAAACCAAAATATGTCCGGTGGGAACAAACACACTACAAATGATAAAATAGAGTACTGAAGACAAAAATAAAGAGTGCGACTAGAGCAACTGTTATCTAGATAAGAAGCTTCAGTCCTAGGCGGAAGGCCTACCAAGTAATCAGGGAAACTCCGACGGTAGCACCTCTAGCTCCTCCTCGAGAGCGTACCTCATCTCTACTCCTGGTCCGTACACAGTGGGGTAATACGCCTCGTCCAAATCTGAAAGGGAACCAGGTCCTCAAAGGGACGTAACAAGATACAAAAATGCATGCCATATATAGTACTGAATAAAATAAAGGGGTGTGCTAACCATCTAAGTGAATGCAATGTAAGGACAACCTTGGAACGTATAGGTAGGTGTAGGCATAACGTCCATACTCTGAAGAGCATGGTATCTGTCCATGTAACGTCCATCATTCTGAAGAATGAGATATCTGCAATGTATATACGTTTGTATCACTCCGAAGAGCGCGATATCTGAGTATAGGAAGTCATCGGATCCGTGGCTCCTCTGGATACTACGGAGTCCAATGTGTGTATCACATACGTTTATCAGTTGTCCTCCTCGTCCAATGCGGATACCCAAGTCGAATACACGACGTGAATATCCCGTATCTATATGCCAAGTCTCATCTAACTAGATCACTCTAAATTACGTGCTACTCCGTGATGCATATCGTACGCACCGATAGCGAGTCGGGTATGCAGAACCGCATCCCAACATGAATTTATCATCGTGATGCATGTACAAGTGTCACGGTCTAGGAAGATATCAGAATATCCTCACCGTAGTAGGTGAGTCTGCTAGCAGCTAGGTCAAGTACACTACTCATCGACGCATTCGTCGACTGCACTCGAGTCAATCTCGGACGCGCACAGTTATATGTATATTACAACAAATATCATTTAAATTAAACAGTAATCCAGCAAGGTATACTTGCCTGAGTCCGGTAGCTGCGAATGCCAATATCCTGCTCCCGAAGCCTTGCTTGTACAGTCCAGCGATCCTATATATAATATAATAATACCAACATCAGTCATTACAATAGTACGACACACTACTTGCAGTAGTAAACTGACGCAGGGTCTTGACTGTCCATCTAGTTGGACCACGTAGTACATATATTTATATATATATAACATATATACATATATGTACACTAATACATATTTAATATAATAAAATACGTATGTTTATTAGTACATATTTAAAATAGCATCTATATATAATACCTAATAATACACAAATTAATATGTACATATACACATATTAATTAAATACATTTACATATATAAATACATAATACCATATATATAATTTAATACATAGTCATATATATTTACATATATTTAAATAACAATTTCTGCATAAGTACACTACACAACATATATATATATATATATAATATATATATATATATATATATATATATATATATATATATATATATATATATATATATATATATATTTAAATACATATATATTTATATGTATATACACATAATGCATAAAGTACTCATATATAATATATGCTAATATATACTATTTTAATACACACAAAGTATGTATATATATATATATATATATATATATATATATATATATATATATATATATATATATATATATATATATATATATATATATATATATATACATATATATATACATATTTATTTATTACACTAATATATATACTACAATTTTACTAAATACACAATATATATATATATTTATATCTATATACACATATTAATATATTTATTATTCAATAATATACTAAATACATAAAGTATATATATATATATTTATATATATATATACATATATTTATATACACAAAATATATATATTTATATATATACACAAAATACTAAATACACCAAATATATATATATATATATATATATATATATATATATATATATATATATATATATATATATATATATACATATATTTATATACACAAATTATATATTTATACACAATATAATAATTACACCAAATAAATATATATTTATATATATACACAAAAATATATATATATATATATATATATATATATATATATATATATATATATATATATATATATATATATATATATATATATATATATATATATATATATATATGTATATATATATGTATATATATATATATATATACATACGAGATATTAATACGTACAAAGTATTTAATACATGTATATAATGTATACTATGTATATACATACAGTTTAATATGAAATACCTACATGTATATATCTATTATTTATAAAATACACAGAATATACAGAATACAGTATATATATATAAGTATATACATAAAATACCAAACAGAATACATATACTAGTATATGGACAATGCTAACCAAATATACCATGTATAATACACTATATACGTATATTAAATACGTACCTAGGTCCAGGGGGTCGAGGTGGCTCCGCCGGGCGAATCATCGTCGGCGAGGGTGGCCGGACGGAGCTCCGGCACGCGGGGGGGTCGTCGTCAACAACATCAGCAGTCGGCAGCGGTTGGCACTACGGGGGCTGTGCCGGTCGGCAGCAGGGGCGACCGGGGCCGAGCGTTGGCGGGGACAGAGAAGGCTGGCTGGGGAAGACGTCGGCGGAGTATGGTGGTCGGCCGAGCTGCAGTGGCAAGCTGAGGGGTGCTCGGGTGGTCGGCTCGGGCTGCGGGGGGTTTGTTTGATGGTGAGGACGGTGGTGTTGGAGGCGGCTGTAGGCGGAGCTGAGGCGGGTGGCGGTGGCTGGAGGTAGGGGAGTGGGTGCTAGTCGGAGGGGGATCATCGCGGGGGTGGCCGGAGGCGGTGGCTGGCCGGGGGAGGGCTGCGGGAAGTCGGGTAGTGGTGGCTGCAGGTTGGTGTAGGTTTTGGGATTTAGGGTTTTAGCTCATGTAGCTTGGGTTTTTGTGAGATTTAAAGTGAGGTAGACGTAATATTTGTAGGAGAGAGAGAGGGGGGTGCCTTGGGATTAGGGCCGGCTGGGTAGTTTTTTAGGGTTGTATGAGGGCCTCCACATGTTGCACATGTGGCTAGAATCTAAGGTGTTTGAAATATGGGGTTAGGATGTGTCCTCCAAAACTGATGTAGAGTACATGAAAATAGGGGGAATTTATTTGTGGACCGGTCAAAGGAAGGGGGATCTCTTCTTCATGTGGTTGGGCCAATGAGAGGGGGGCACCTCATTGCTAAATTACATAAAAGCCCCTGAACAATTAGGAAATTGCATAAAAACTGGAATTTAGGATTTGATGTGACAAAACACCATTTTTGGTGTTTTGTAGGGGACTAGTGTAAACTCCCTCACCCAAAATAGGTATTTTGTGAATATTTTATATTATTATATTTATTATAAATGTTAAATTTATTTAGAGTATTCTCTTAGTTAATTAGAAAATAAATTTTTAGTATATTTACTTATATAAATATTTATTTAGAATTGTTTTTAGGCTATTTTAGATTATTGGGATTTTTTCATAATTTTTTAGTTAATTAAAAACTAGTAACACTAATTTTCTAGGACTTTGAAGAATTTATTTTATGTTCAAACTTAATTAAAAATATCCCAAACTTTTATTTTAGGTTCTAAATAATAAAATATATTTTCTAGAATTTTTAGGAAATTTTCTGATTATTTTTAGCATTTATTTTGAGTTAATTATGAAAACTAAATTAAAAACTAATTTCTGAAAAAGAAAACCCAAAAAGCAATTAATTCTGCCCAGCCAGTAAACAGGGGGGCCCACCTGTCAGCCTCCAGCAGTGAACAGTGCCGGGCCCGCCTGTCAGTGACCGCTGAGTGGGTGCGAGCCGAGCCGAGCCGACCTCGAGTCGAGCCGAGTCAGAGTTCGACTCGGACTCAGCTTAGCCGAGCCGCGTCAGTGCATGACCGTCCGATCTGAGCGGGCAGCCCTGGATTGCTGCCACGTGGCGCGCTGTGAGCCGCGGCTGCACTCTCTCTCTCATCTAGGGTTCCTTCATCTTCCAGAGGCCATTGCGCATAGCTCCGGACTCCAAACGAGTCCTAGTTTCTTGCGTTAGAAAGATATTGAGGTTAGCTTTCTGATTATATAAATTGTTTTTCGAAATTATGATTATTAAATTCTGGAAAATTCGTAGAGCACAGCATGTCTGAAAATAGACGTGTTTCAATATTTTTGCGATTTCGGGAGAACCAGGAATCAGAATCACGAACCGTTTAAAGTTTCGGAAAGCTAATGTCGATATCATCGACATATATGTTTCCCAGAATTTAATTCGAAGTATTTACATACTGTTAATTCTGTAGAACTTCTAGGTTAGAATTTAACCATCGGTGCATAATACAAAATTTGTATGTGCCATAATTCCCAAACGAATTTGAATTCGGACGAGTCGTAAATTCTAGCATGTTTTTGACGCTGAAATCTACATAAAATCATGCATGAAAGTTAAGTTTGTGTTGGTTGACTTTTCGGTCAACAGATCGCCTCGATTTGTGTGCCATGAGTCTCGAGTTGATAAAATTCAGTTTCTTTTGACAAAATTTAAGAATTAACATAAAAATCAGAATAATAAGATTAAAATATGATTTTAGAGTAATTATTCCAGAGTTAAATAAATTAAAATAAATTATCTTTTGACGTGATAAATTTGTAATACATAGGCTATTTGGACTGTGACTTGGACTCTGATTCATACCAGCAGCTGGACCCCAGACGAGTACATTCTCTGACAGTGTTCCAGTAGGACCTTAGTATTTAGCTACCACGGTTAGTTTACATCAGACCCTGAGTCGGAGAACCCAACGCGCGTTCGTATATTTATATGTACGCAAATATTATTCAGTTTGGTATATATATTTATGTACATATGTCACGCCCTAGTCCCAAAAATACGTAGGACTAGGACACGTAAGCATGCCAGCCGCATGGATATGGCAACTCCAATATATGAAAACCAAATCCATACATACGCTTTATTATGAATATCAATCCACAAGTGGTATAACATATGTCACAAGTCACAGGATATAATCTAAATCTCATCCACCAAAATCATATAGAAATAAATAACCAGTATCTATGAAAGTGAATGTAGTTTAAGAACAACTTTCCCCACAAGTGAGCTATCTGGCTGAAAACTGAGATTTGGCATGGTTCTCTTTTGAAGATCCAGGGGCCCAAAGGCACGTCGTCTTTTGAACGACGGAGGCCCGCCAATGTACATAATATATATATGGGTCATCACCGCCCGTATCTCCAGTGGAGAATTCGGGTGCACAGGAGAAGTGCAAAGGAGCTCAAATGCGGTACTTGTTGTTCTCCCCACCCCATGCTCTAAGCATGTCATATCCATGACACGATAAACCTCTAATAACTGCCAAGTCTACTAGCATGCAAAGTTTCTAACAGTAGTTATTCTTAACGCACGGTCTATACGTACAGGAGGCCAGACCTGTCACGCAGTCCGTGATCTCTATATGAGACTCACACTCGTGTAACAACTGTGTCACGGCCAATGAACCTAATGATGGTACATGATAATGGGGTAGTCTCTTGAACATGGTCAATGCAATACATAAATAATAATATTTCGCGACGATACCGTCACGCGCATTTTATATAACAGTTTAAAATATATGAACTAAAGACAGAAAATAAAGATGCATGCAACATATGGAATATAAATAACATTACAATGGCAAGGTATACTTGCCTGGCAAGGAAGCTGCAATGTACCAATAATCTGCTCCAGAAATTGTGCAGAACAAATCCAATATCCTATGTACACATAAATATAATACAATAGAATCATTAGTCTTTAAACTAGCACATACACAACCACATTTACACTGGACTCAGGGGGTATACTAGGGGTAACACTAGTCATCTAACACGGTCAATTACGCGTTGAATTACGCGGGTGTCGCGTCTTCAAGTACTGTACGAAATTAGTCAGTCAACTGACAGGTGTCTATGCCAGTACGTTAATGTACGCAAGACAGACAAATTCACAAGTTCTTAGTGTCAACATGGTCAAGGTAAGTATGGGATAGTCCACGGTGTTCTAGGGTCGTACAGTCTGAATATTTAGTCATAATTATTAATTAACATTTACTTACATATATATTCATATAACTATATAATAATATAACCATCAATTTATTTACATAATTATTGGAATACATATAGTAATTACGTACATAAATATATATACCAAACAGAATAATATTTGCGTACATGTAAATGTACGAACGCGCGTTGGGTTTTTCGACTCAGGGTCTGATGTAAACTAACCGTGGTGGCTAAATACTAATGTTCTACTGGAACACTGTCAGAGAATGTACTCGTCTGGGGTCATGTTGCTGGTATGAATCAGAGTCCAAGTCACAGTCCAAATAGCCTATGTATTATAAATTTATCACGTCAAAAGATAATTTATTTTAATTTATTTAATTTTGGAATAATTACTCTAAAATCCTATTTTAATATTATCATTCTGATTTTTATGTTAATTCCTAAATTTTGTCCAAAGAAACTGAATTTTATCAACTCGAGACTCATGGCACGCAAATCGAGGCGATCTGTTGACCGAAAAGTCAACCGACACAAACTCAACTTTCATGCATGATTTCCTGTAGATTTCAGTGTCAAAAACATGCTGGAATTTACGGCTCATCCGAATTCAAATTCGTTTGGAAATTATGGCACATACAAATTTTGTATTGTGCACCGATGGTTAAATTCTAACCTAGAAGTTCTACAGAATTAACAGTATGTAAATACTTCGAATTAATTTCTGGTAAAAATATATGTCGATGATTAGATTTCCGAAACTTCAAACGGTTAATGATTCTGATTCCTGGTTCTCCCGAAATCGCGAAAACATCGAAACATGTCTATTTTCGAACATGCTGTGCTCTACAAATTTTCCAGAATTTAATACTCATAATTTCGTAAAACAATTTATATAATCAGAAAGATAACCTCAATATCTTTCTAACGCAAGAAACTAGGCCTCGTTTGGAGTCCGGAGCTATGCGCAATGGCTTGGAAGATGAAGGAACCCTAGATGACAATTCTCCAAAAATCGGCTGAAGAAAAACCCTAGAAATTAATATCTAACTATTATATATATAGAGGAGAGAGAGAGCAGCCGCGGCTCAGATAACGCCATGTGGCAGCCATCCGACGCTGCCCGCTCAGATCTAACGGTCTGGGTTCGCTGCGGCTCGGCTCAGCTGAGTCCGAGTCAAACTCTGACTCGGCTCGGCTCGAGGTCGGCTCGGCTCGGCTCGCACCCACTCAGCAGTCACTGACAGGCGGGCCCGGCACTGTTCACTGCTGGAGGCTGACAGGTGGGCCCCCTGTTTGCTGACTGGGCAGAATTAATTACTTTTTGGGTTTTCTTTTTCAGAAATTAGTTTTTAATTCAGTTTTTCATAATTAACTCAAAATAAATGCTAAAAATAATCAGAAAATTCCCAAAAAATTCTAGAAAATATATTTTATTATTTAGAACCTAAAATAAAAGTTTGGGATATTTTTAATTAGGTTTGAAAATAAAATAAATTTTTTAAAGTCCTAAAAAATTAGTGTTACTAGTTTTTAATTAACTAAAAAATTATGAAAAAATCCCAATAATCTAAAATAGCCTAAAAATAATTCTAAATAAATATTTATATAAGTAAATATACTAAAAAATTTTATTTTCTAATTAACTAAGAGAATACTCTAAATAAATTCAACATTTATAATAAATATAATAATATAAAATATACATAAAATATCTATTTTGGGTGAGGGAGTTTACAATCTACCCAACTTAAAACAATTTCGTCTTCGAAATTAAAATAAGGCATAATTTGTTAAATCCTTCACATTCGTACATAAGGTACGTCAATCGCAATCTCTTCCAAAAATTTAAATAACAAAATCTATTCAAATCTATCGCGATCATTTCAAAATTAAGATAATCATTGTTCAAATCAAAATTCAACCTATTGTAATCTCTTCTCACTTTTCCAAATCATCAATATCCAAATTTAAATTGAATCCATATAATATCTTCAAGATTTAAATAACCCATATCAAATTTTACCTCACGATCTTCAACTATCATAATCTCCTCTAGAAGTAATTCGAGTCCAATATTATTCTTATTTTCACTTATAAATTTTTGTATTCTTCAACTTTTTAAATTCCATTCACATCCTCAATATTTCAAATAGATAGTCCAACCATCAAATTTTAATTCTTAATTTAAATCATCAAATTGAAAAATAATTTAAATACAGTCCACCAATGTTCAAGTCTGAAATTATATATTTATCCTTCAAATTCAAATTGATAATTTTACCTTCAATACTCAAAAATTTAAATTATGTACTTAAGGTATAAATATTGGGTCCTCAATATCAAGATTTTTAAAATTCATTAATCCTCATCATCTTAGTCATTCTTCTAAAATTCTCAAAATTAAAATGGCTTGAACCTCTCCCAATCTAATCTTACTCGATCACAATCTAAAAGAAATTCCTCTCGAGTTGTCAATGCACTGCTACCCAACTTAGAATTTACCCATCTATCATAGAAGGCTATATACTTTAAAAAAATATTCCTTAATTTATTTACTCATGTCATTCAATCCTCAAAACTTCAACGCCAATTATATCATATATGATATGTCCTTAATTACGAAAGAATAATCCTCAAGTATGTGATCGGCCTATGGGGTATATCTAGTACTCTCTGTGTATCAAACTTATACCTAGCACAAGGTTTCGTCTTTCCGAAATAAGGGAAGACGGAGATCAATAATAAAGAGTTCAAGAGAGAGGTAATAGAATAGAAGTATCGGGATCAAGGCGTTTAAATAATTCAATGGGAATTGTCAAAGCAGTTGTGGATTGAAATCCTAATTTGGTAATTCTTTGTTCGCATGCTCGTATTAGTACAGTTATGTAACCGATACGATATGTCAGACATGTCTAGAGGGCAAGTACATTCGTCTACTAATTACTATATATCTCAATCCACGTAAAGTAGTTATACGAAGGGCGAACCAAGCGCACTAAGGTTAGCTAGACCTTAATACACTGATTCTGAAATGTATTAGTGTGTATACCCAATAATACATATGTCATGAACAAGCTCGATAAAGAATAAGCTTGCAAAAACTAGGCTATAATAGCAGCATAATTCGAGATAGCACAGAAAATATAACGCTGGATTATGATGAGAGAAGTTACAAATAATTCAAGTTTGCAAAAACAAAAACAACATAAGCAATAATAACAAAAGACTCTAGAATCTCTTCAGTTATCATACAACCTCCTTGTCTAAGTCGCTAGTCGACCAAATAGGGGCAAGGACCTCTAAATTCTACCGTTTGAATAAACACTGTCGTCTAATGCTAGCATACAATTAATGTCATTCAGTTACACTACCTTGATGGGTCAAGTGGACTATGTGATACTAGGTTGTGAGGTATACTACCCAACTTAAAATAATTAAACTAATACTGTGACAGTCTTAAGAGGATCCTACAAAATAATCTTGCACATGTAAATAAAACAGAAACTCTTATTAGGGTATATGAGGAAGGATCTTGGTACTTATTAGGGTCTCATATTGCATTATATAGGTGAGGGTCACCGTAAGTCTTAATCATAGTGCTCATAGAACATGTGTCAATCGTAGGGATAGAAGAGTTACTAGCCGTTTAAGGAGAAAGGGATCTAACTTGTATCGAGGTGGGGGTACAAATTATGGGGTATACAACTAGGGGTAATCATCACAATCTAATTGAATAACTCAACTATCAGGTTCTAGCTACAAGGTACACAATTCAAAATTCAAGATTACAACTATGACTATAGCAAACTATATATCCTATCGTAGAGTATAATCACTTGGTCTATGATCAGAGGTGGCAGGTGGCACGAGTTAAAAGATGAAGAAGAGAAAACAAGATTAGTCGTCGCACAAATAACGAGCGCTAGGGTTTCAGAGGAACAAATATATGAAATTAAAATAGAGAGGCTATAGATAATGTCATAGTTTCCTAAGGGGAGATGCTAAGCTACTCTCTGTGTTTGCGGTATAATCAAGAAAATACTATATTCATTGCTCTTGGCTTCCTAAGGTACTGTCTACTAATAATAAAGACAATGATCTAAGTTTATAGTTCTAATATTATCTAACTATGAAGGTTAGGTTCAGTCCTAATGTTCAATATTGGTTCTCCATTGGTTCCTTAATACTAGGGTCAACATTATGGTAAAACTTCTAACTATCTCTAGTAGTGTCTATACTACTCAAGTCTTCTTAATACATCAAGGGGTAATGGTATACCAATCTAAAGATAAGGAGTTCTAGGGTTCACTAGATATTCTAAACTTAGTGGTGTGTCTATATTCTCATTGTATTCTTAATAGGTGTGCTACTCTAATTATCATCCTAATAACAGGGGTTCCTATATTCTAGCGGAAGGCTATATATACTCAAAGAACTTATTAGGGAAGTACAGGAATCAAGCAGGATACAATTGTTCGAATAGAGCAGAGAGGAGGAAAATGAATCATAGTCAATTATGGATGAGATCCTATACTCTAGTCCTAGGTGCAGGCTTGTTCGGTATAGTAACGTAACCGAGACAATATGCTCTCGACCTGCATGGGCCACCACAAAAATATGTCACGCCCCAGTCCCAAAAATACGTCTGACTCGGCTCGCACCCACTCAGCAGTCACTGACAGGCGGGCCCGGCACTGTTCACTGCTGGAGGCTGACAGGTGGGCCCCCTGTTTGCTGACTGGGCAGAATTAATTACTTTTTGGGTTTTCTTTTTCAGAAATTAGTTTTTAATTCAGTTTTTCATAATTAACTCAAAATAAATGCTAAAAATAATCAGAAAATTCCCACAAAATTCTAGAAAATATATTTTATTATGTAGAACCTAAAATAAAAGTTTGGGATATTTTTAATTAGGTTTGAACATAAAATAAATTCTTCAAAGTCCTAAAAAATTAGTGTTACTAGTTTTTAATTAACTAAAAAATCATGGAAAAATCCTAATAATCTAAAATAGCCTAAAAATAATTCTAAATAAATATTTATATAAGTAAATATACTAAAAAAATTTATTTTCTAATTAACTAAGAGAATACTCTAAATAAATTCAACATTTATAATAAATATAATAATTTAAAATATACACAAAATACCTATTTTGGGTGAGTGAGTTTACAACATAATTACTATATGTATTCCAATAATTATGTAAATAAATTGATGGTTATATTATTATATAGTTATATGAATATATATGTAAGTAAATGCTAATTGATAATCATGACTAAATATTCAGACTGTACGACCCTAGGACACCGTGGACTATTCCATACTTACCTTGACCATGTTGACCTTATGAACTTGTGAATTTGTCTGCCTTGCGTACATTAACGTACTGGCATAGACACCTGTCAGTTGACTAACTGATTTCGTACAGAACTTGAAGACGCGACACTCGCGTAATTCAACTCATAATTGACCGTGTTAGATGACTGGTGTTACCCCTAGTATACCCCTGAGTCCAGTATAAATGTGGTTGTGTATGTGCTAGTGTAAAGACTAATAATTCTATTGTATTATATTTATGTGTACATAGGATATTGAATTTGTTCTGCGCAATTTTTGGAGCAGATTATTGGTACATTGCAGCTTCCTTGCCAGGCAAGTATACCTTGCCATTGTACTGTTATTTATATTCCATATGTTGCATGCATCTTTATTTTCTGTCTTTAGTTCATATATTTTAAACTGTTATATAAAATGCGCGTGACGGTATCGTCGCGATATATTTTTATTTATGTATTGCATTGACCATGTTCATGAGACTACCCCATTATCATGTACCATCATTAGGTTCATTGGCCGTGACACAGTTGTTACACGAGTGTGAGTCTCATATAGAGATCACGGACTGCGTGACAGGTTTGGCCACCTGTACGTATGGACCGTGCATTAGGAATAACTGCTGTTAGAAACTTTGTATGCTAGTAGACTTAGCAGTAATTAGAGATCTAGGGATATAGCCTATTGTAGTACGGTGGTCCCATCCTTGTCCTTGTTTGGTTGCAGGATTGGGCTAGGGTACTAAGAATAGGCTATGAACCAAATCGTATCATGGATGTGACATGCTTAGAGCATGGGGTGGGGAGAACAAC
>JAYESA010000004.1:275819411-275875729 GCA_036927795.1 Iris macrosiphon | reverse complement strand
TATAATATCTATATACATACATATATATATATATATATATATATATATATATATATATATATACATAAATATATATATATATATATATATATATACATATACATAATACTTATACTTCTACATATGAATACATATATTACCAATAACTAAGAAAAAGGAAATTGGATCTAGAATTGAAATGCAACAAATACGTGGAGTGCATCGCACCCGTATCACACTAGATATATGATACGCTTGTGACACGAGTCCACCACACAACCAAACGTACCCCGAAGGACACGAGCAAGTCTAATATATTATTTATGAACAATACGAAGAGTCAAACATATATCTACATGTCCGTGTCAAATAGTGACATCCACAAAGCCCCGTGTCGGAGAAAAAATCCCAAATCAATACGTATTACCAAATTGTTGGGATACGACCTACACGTACCCAATTGTGGACACGACACTAGCCACAAACACATGCCAAGTTGATCTATAGGACCAATTAACAAACACAACAAGTGTCAATCTCGAAATTCCTCCAAAATTGACACAAAAAGCACCATAACTTTCTCAATAGGCCTCCTATGAACTCAATTCCAAATCCTATGGGTAGCCTATGCATATGGGTTAATTTCTCATGGTTAAATCTCATATTTAGAACCTAATTTAAGGAAAAAAATTGAATTATACCTATTGGGAGATGAATTCCCAATGCAACCTCCAATGTGACAAAATTGGCCTCCAACTTGTAGATCCTTGCTCCTCTTTGTAGATCTTTGCTTTCTCCTTCTAGATCCTTGCTCTACTAGCCTCCAATAGTGATTTGGGAAGGAATTGTGATAAAATTTGGTAGGGAATTGATGTAGGAATGAAGGAATTTGATTGTGGGAATTCTAGATCTAGTTTTGAAATAAAAAAAGGAGAGAAACTTTTCCTCCCTCTTTTAATAGGCAGCCCCCCTTGCCCCTTCCTCAAGTTACTATATAATGTCCATTATACCCCTTGGGGCCTCTCATGAAAAAATAATTAAGGAGGGAAGGTTCTAGTCTAATGGTTTAATTAAACTAATCATCCTTCTAAATAATGGGCTTTTTAGTTGGGCTCAATTCTAACAATTAATACATGTTGGTCCATGAGTCTAAACTAAACTAGTTAGGTCCCCTAACACAAGTCCAAATTACTAAACTAACATCTAAAAATAATTAAATAATACAATAAATAATTATATAACATGCACAATATTTTAATTAAATATGAAATTACCAAAATACCCTTTCTTAGAAAATGTGGTAGTGACAATTATATTCCATATTTCTGTTAGAATCAACTATTTATACTTGTTTTCGCCAATTTAAGCTCATTCTATACCATAATTAAAATCACCTATCAAGCTATGCATTTTCTAAAATATATTTCGGTTAGAATCACCCATATATACTCGTTTTAACCATGCTACACTATCATATGTCAGTTAGTATCACCCATACCTATCCATACTTGTTTTCACCATTCCACGTCCGTTTTATACGATATTTTGGTTAGAATCACCGATCTAAACATGTTTTCAGCATTCTTAGCTTATTCTATATCATACTACGGTTAGAATTATCCATTTATACTCGTTTTTAACTATTATACGATCATTTGATATCTTATTTCGATTACGATCATATTTCAGTACTCGTTTCCATAAATCTATGCCATTTTTATACCATATTTTGGTTTGAATTACCGATCTATACACGTTTTCACCAATCTACGCACATTTTACACCGTAGTTCTATTAAAATCACTCATCAATACAAATTTTCATGATTCAACCCCTGTTTTATACCATATTTTGGTTCGAATCACCTTTTTATACTCGTTTTTACCATTTTACGAGCATTTGATGTCTTATTTCGGTTAGCATCTTATTTTTATACTCGTTTCACTAATCTAGGATAGTTATATACCTTATTTCGATTAGAATCGCCTGTCTATACTTGTTTTCCCTATTTAACGCATATTCAACACAATAATTTCGGTTAGAATAACACTTCTATGCTCGTTTTTTCCATTCTACACTTATTTTATACCACATTATGGTTAGAATCACCCATCCATAATCGTTTTTATCATTCTACAATCATTCTATTCTATATTTCGGTTTAAATCTCCTACTTATACTTGTTTTCACCAATCTAAGCGCATTCATTCTATACCATAATTTCGGTTAGAATCACCCATCTATACTAGTTTTCATCAATCTATGCTTATTCTACACCATATTTTGATAAAAATTATCCATCTATACTCATTTTAACCATTTTACCCTCATTCTATATCATATTTCAGTTAGAATCACCAATCTATACTCGTTTTCACCATTCCACGTTCGTTTTATAACATATTTTGGTTAGAATCACCGATCTAAACATGTTTTTATCATTTTATGCCCATTCTGTCACGTCCCGATTTCTGCTGAATCGATAATCGTTCCCCGGGCGTGATGTCGTGAGAGCGTAAGGCATCCTAAAATTGCAACAACCCTTGGTTAGCATACTTCGATCTCTTTCCCTTATGTTTCGAAAAGAACGTGCAAGCGAGAAAAGTGAAATCGTGAAAACCAAGTCATCGAAAGCAAGACAAAATACAAGCAACACAAAACTAAGAAGCAAAGCAACCAACGAAAACTCTTGGACTTATTTCAATAGAAGTCGTTCCATCAATTGGAAAGTTTTATTGCATTTTGTCCGTTGTTGATTTGGCGGTAAGGTTTTTCCAAGACTCGATTCTCAACCGAGTCAAAATAGCAAGTGTTCCATAAGTAACCGTTCGGAGCAGGGCGTTACATACTGAGAAGAAGTTTCGTCCACGAAACTTAGGAGATCAAGGAGGCGATAAACGATGCATCAAGTGATCAAAGGAATCAGACTCACCAACATCGTGCCCACTGGCATCACGCTCTATATTTAACTGATACACTCTAGCTCTTCTAGGCTGGTCAGTTTATTCAATAGGTGGGCCTGGATGGGTCTGATTCTGCTCTGTGGACTTTCTCATTGGACAATCTTGTAATTCATGGTCTGGTTGTCCACACTTAAAGCACAGCCTGTGGAGGAAACGACAAGTCTCTTTAATGTGACCGGGACGGCCGCAGAAGCTGCACACTTTTCCGCGGTTCTCAACTGCATCGCCCTTTTTCTCACCGTTGTGGTATCTTTTTGCAGAAGGATTTCGAGGAACCGGTGCCTTATCCGGTGCACTTCGTGGCATGAACTGCTCATTCTGCACCGCTGCCTCAAAAGCTTGGATGTAAGTTTTACACTCTCGGTTCATAACATCATTTCTCAGGTTACCGTTTAAGCCTCTTATGAACCGATGTGTACGGGCCCCCTCATCAGGAATCATTGAGCTGGCAAACTTAGCAAGCTTGAATAATTTTGACTCACAGTCTTGGACGGACATGCTCCCTTGCTTAAGTTCGATAAACTCATTTTCTTTTCTCTGTCTGATAGTTGGCGGCAAATATTGTGCAAGGAATGCATTCTTGAATATTTCCCAAGTGATCTTACCATCCTGATGCTTGGTAGCGAGATCTGTTTTCTTAATTTGCCACTAGTCGTGTGCACGTAACCGCAGCTGCATGTCTGCGTACGCCACCCTCTTGTTCGCAGGTATTGAAGCAAACTCAAACAAGCTTTTCAACTTTGCGACCAGTCCATCACCTTATCCGGTGCAGTCCTACCTTCAAACTCTGGAGGGTTCAACTTCAGAAACTCAGCACCTTTAAAGGTAGACTTCCTGGCCGTACGTCGAGGCTCGTTAGTTTCTGCTAAGCCTGCTCCCTGAGGCATGGTCGTGGCAGTCGCAGGTGTCACGACGGTTGCCGATGCACCACTGTGTTCTACTAGTGTTGTCACTATTTGAGTCAAGAGTCAAGCTGTTATTGTTGTGCCAAGGCTCTAGCATCAGCCCGTTGCTGCCAAGCTTTGAACCGTTCCTGTGGGCTGCATGACGTTCACTTTGATTCTCAAACATAGCAATCAGCCTATCGATTTGGTCATCGCTCATGCTTGCTGCGCGCGATATCCTTGGGTTACTTGTTACAGTCATCTTCCTGCAAAAGAGAGTAGCTTGCATTAGTCTCATAACGTATTATGGACATATTTCATGGGACGTTGGGTTTTCATACTCTTAGGGACATTAACACCTTCCATTTACTTATATAGATTCGCAACCATTTTCGAAATTCGGGACTTTTGAAACCGCTTGAAAACTTATATCATTTTCAAAACCGATATTTGAAGAGGCCAAGGACGTAAAGCCGTGATCTGATACCACCTGTCGCACCCCGGTCCCGTAGGGGCCGATCGTCCTCGCTTGGTCTCTACGGAACTGATCGTCCTCGCTTGGACGCGATGCCGTGCAAGCCTAAGTTGCGCTTGCACTAGGCAAAGTAACTGCACAAGACACAAGTCAGACGAAAATATACATATATAGGCACAAAATGTAGATGCAGAGAAACAAAGTTGAACACATTGATAGGAATACAAAATACTTTTTTTTATTGAATACGAGAAGATTTGGATTACAAAGTGCTTCCTTGGTTGAGTTACAAAATATGCCTTAGAAGGCTTACAACTCTTTTTACATTCCCAAAATTAGTCAGAACGCCCACACATTACATCCCTTTAGTAGGACCAAAATAACAAAATATCTAGCAGAAGAGGAGATGCCCACTAGAGAGGAAAGCTAAGAAGCAGCACGAGCACAGTCCCTCCAAAGGTTGCGCTAACACTGATTCAGAATGCTCGTCAAGCTCTCGCATCCAGTACTTGGATATTTGCCCACAAACGTGGGTCAGTACTATCACATGTACTGGTGAGCGACCGTGGCCAAACTCACCTAGAAATCCACACTAAGTAAGCAAGTGAAGCTAGCATTATCAGGTGATCTTTCTAGTTGTCTAGTTTCTTTTTAACAATTTATGCAAAGAAACATAGACGATAGATAGCATATGCATATGCATATGATAATTCTTACCCACGACCGAGCAGTTATCCCTGCAGCAGACACACAAGTTAGCCATAATTTGCATATATGGATAAACTTATGTATCAATCTTTGGTGTCAAAATGATAGGTATGCAAGAAGGTAAACCTAGCATACGACCTATCTATATGACGGTCCATGAGTTGCCCCATTGATGGACACCAACACCCCCTAGATCCCGTAGGACCAGAACATCGGGGTACTCTCACAATCCCTTCCGGACCGACCAATTCCCAGTGTCCCAGAAATCGTTCGAGAGACTATTACCTTGTGTATAACTTGTCCGAGACCAATGCATGACAAGCAACATTCTATCAAATAAGACTATAAGGATGCACCAATATTAACACGCATATAATAATCTAATAGCCACGCCCCCTAGATCCTATAGGACCGGAACATCAAGGCGGACTACTAGACTCTTCTCTTCCATTCATTTACACTTGACACAAACACTAACCATAAAGGTTTAATGTACGATATAGTGGCGCAGCAAGTGAGTGAGGCACACATTTAATTGAAGTAAAGCAGTAACTCTATATACATTTGCATGTAGTTCATTTCTTTGACTTATCTTTAGTGAGGCAATATTTATAAGTGAACTAGAGATTTTTTATTAAAGCGTGCAGACTGAAGGATTCATCGAAGGGCCTAAGCCACTCACCGAATGAATCGAACGAGAGGATGGAGAAGCCTTATGCAACGTTCACTCTTTGGTTATGCGTCCTGAAATTGCAATAACACTTGGTTAGCATACTTCGATCCCTTCCCTTACGTTTCAAAAATAATGCGCAAGCGAGAAAAGCGAAATCATGAAAACCAAGTCATCAAAAGCAAGACAAAACACAAGCAACACAAAACCAAGAAGCAAAGCAACCAACAAAAACTCTTGGACTTATTTTAATAGAAGTCGTTCCATCAATTGAAAGGTTTCATTATATTTTGTCCGTGTTGATTTGGCGGTAAGGTTTCCCCGAGACTCGATTCTCAACCGAGTCAAAGTAGCAAGTGTTCCATAAGTAACTTTTCGGAGCGGGGTGTTACAACATATGGGCTTTATTGGCAAACAATGGTAGCGGATGCCGTCAACTATGCAAAGAAATGCAGGATGTGCCAAATCCATGCAGACTTAATCTACCAACCTTGATAGTTCCTACACCCAACCGTAGCATCCTGGCCATTTGAAGCATAGGGAATGAACATCATCGGACCGATATCCCACTCATCGAAAGGGCACTGGTTCATTCTCGTCATAACCAACTACTTTTCCAAGTGGACAGAAGTTGTACCACTCGCTGAAGTGGAAACGTCAAACGTGATCAGTTTCATCAAACATCACGTCATCTACCACTTCGGACTGCCTCGGAGGATCATCCACGACAATGGTCCACAATTTGCAAGCCACACTTTCTATCAATTTTGCTATAAAAACTGAATTCAGAATGTAGCTTCGACTGCCTACAATCTAGCAGCGAATGGATTAGCAAAAACGTTCAACAAGACGATCATAAAGCTTCTCAAGAAGTTCGTTTCGTCCAACAAATACGACTGGAATGGGAAGCTTGGCAAATATCTCTGGACCTATCGCACGACGGTCCGAACCCCAACTGGCAGTACGCCATTCTCCTTGGTCTAAGGGAGTGAAGCCGTGCTTCCCCTGTAAACCCAAATTTTCTCTCGCCGAATGGCTCTCGCCAATTAGCTAACACTCGAAGACAACCAACGATGACGTTTGCAGGAATTAGAGGCACTTGACGAAAATCGTCTCCTAGCTCAACATCGCATTGAGCTATATCAAGCCCGCCTTTCTGGAACCTTCAATAAAAGGGTAAAGGGAAGAGCCTTCCAAGTTGGCGACCTCATCCTTATAATGAGAAGTCCGATGGTCATGACCTGCAAAACATTGGGGAAGTTCCAAGCCAAATGGGAAGACCCCTTCATAGTGGAATCAGTGTATAGCATTGACAAGTTTCTCAAAAAGTACTATGTCTAAGCCTAGTCATGTACTTCCTCATCCCCAACAGGTTAATCCGAGATGTTATAACATTTATATTTTGGTTATCCCCAACAAGTGCAGACATATAATGTGATAGCAAGATCTATTATCTGTATTCAGGAGTTCTGAATACGCAGCAAATACAAAAAAGTTCTCCAAAACAGTAGTTCATGTCCATATTACCTCTGAACTACAAGCTGCTCATTCTCCCCAGTAGAAGTGAACCATAAAGCAAAAGAAAACAGTCACGTCCATATTACCTCTGTCTCGTTTTCTCTATCTCCACTGTACCATATTACCTCTGCCTTGTTACCTTTGAGTAAACATTTTTTTTTCATCTATTGTCCAACCTATTACGTCCATATCACATCTGATAGGGTTTGATGTCTAACTTATTATTTTCACTTGGCTAATTTAAGGTGCTAGTAATAAATTTGTGAAAAATAAGCAATCCCTAGGAATTTTGTCCTGGAAAAGTGGTATGGCCAACATCTGCTGACTTATCTTCAATTGTGTCTAATAGAATTAAAAAAAATATCATAATCTTGTGATTAATAATGACATAATGCACATATGAACATCTCAATTTTTCTCATATATAAGGTTTTGAGGGACTTGGGACATGACCAATGTACTAGGCAGACACAAAGGACAGCTTGCAATCTTATCATACTTTCTAGATCTTTAGCATAATACAAAAGATAGATAATTGCATTTGAAAAGGAGAACCTAAATATTAAGGTCACATATTCATCATTGGAATTTAATTCATTTTTTTACTTTATTCATTCAGTTCAGAGGGCCACATCTGTAACAGCTATACAAACGTACTACTTAGGGATAATGAACATCATGGTAGATGTTTATGAAAAAGATCAAACCTTTCCTCTCTGTATCTCATTTCAAAAATTAAGTAAAGACTTAACTAATAAGGGGGGAAATGATAATTAAAAGTTAGCATATGTAATATTCTAACTACAATTTGTAAGAGGACCATCCAGAACCAGAAAATAACGTTGGATAATGAAATGAGAAGAGATGGTTGAGTAGCATTGTAGCAATGTTGACAAAACATAAATAAAAGCAAGTATTTTGGGTGGCCAGATCCAGCCTCAAGTAAGGATAAAACAATGAATCATCACGTTTTTGGTTTATTCCTTAATGAGAATGGATGGGTTGCTAGCTAAAACTAAAAAGATCATGGTGTTAGGATCTACTACGGTTAGCAAGACTACAAAGGACAGACTTGCCTAAAGTTGTTGTGTGTTCATCATAAATCTGATAGCATTCCAGAGATGCATATGAACCTCAAAAATCAGTTCCATGCCTGTGCAACCTGACCTTGTCTGCATCCATGTAACAATATGGACAACCAAAACAAAAACTGAAGCAATAAAAAAGGATATGAATGTTGCTAATTTGACGGATAGTTGGCCCTTTTTATACAGTTGAATGGAACATGATGATTACTGGAGACAACTTCACAAATTTGGAAAATCTATTGCTGTTTACAAGGATACTTGAATTACATAATCATTACTGGATGGAAGTCTGAAGTATCATTTTCATCTTAAGACTGTTGTATGTTCATCAATTATTAAAATTTCTATGTACAGAAATGGAGATGGATTTTGTGATTTATGAGCCAGTTCTTATCAATCCCATGTATACCACAACACAGTTCAAGATATGTTCTCAAAATTTAGAATATTGCTTCATATGCTATTTGGCATTATGGCATGATTCAATAATGGCCTGTTTCTTTCATCAACACCTTTGCATGATTCTATAACTCCTTTGCATGCTGAGGCAGTTGGCCATGTTTTTCTTTATTATATTTCCCATCATATGAAAGATCACACATACCAGTGTAGATTTATAAGAAGAGTGATTGACTTGAAAGGGTTGTTGCTGAAGTACTTTTTTTTTTCATTGGCTTCCTTGTCAGATAAAACAACATTTGCTTTGCTACTTGACAAATGTTCTTTTTATCTACTTTGTAGTAAGACTTTCATGACAAGTACCATCCATATGCCTTTCTTAGCCCTAGGGTGTGCAGTGCACCTACTTCAATTGTATTTGGCTCAACATGAGTTTCCTATGCTAAACTGACATGTGAAAACTCTGTCCTAGACCACTGGCCTGTAAATCCATATAGCATTGCCACCTTTCATTTCATATCATGCATTGTGTTTACAATTTATCTCCATTTTTTGTGCAAAATCAAGCAGAGAATTGTCAATTTGCGCCAAGCGTGTGAACTAGATTTATATGATGGGAGCCAGGTGCCTAGCCAGAAAGTGCATACATACCAAAATCAGTGTCTGGTCTATGCCTGGCAGAAATTTGTATTTTGTATAGTTGTTCCAAGTACAAGCAACGATACCTTTGAAATCTGTTAATATGTAGTATGAGCCTGACACGAGTTGAAAAAGATGAATTAAGGATATTAGGAAACTACTTAGGAGTTGGGAAACTTAGAGCCAGTACTGGAATATGGAGAAAATTGAAGAGTGATATGTTGTAACTTGGCGTATTTGGTACATCAGCCTAGGAAAAAGAAGGTTTCTAGCAAGTAGGTGATCTCACCTACTAGATAAACTATTGAAGAACATGCCAAGTGATTATAAATTTCGTTGTTGGAAGTAGTGAAAAATATGGAGTTTTTTTCTTAAGTTTTTGAATGGCTTGGCCTTTAGTACTACTAAATGCTGACTGAGTAGGTTGTAGCTTGAATGTAGGTGCTTTTCTTTCTTCAGAGGCTAATAATTTGTATGGGCATAACCTACTTATCTTCACCATTGTTTTTCTATATTTCTTTCCATATATCTTAAAATTTATAGCTTACACTTTACTGTTGAACCACTTTGGTACTAGTAGACCTGCAATACATAACCTATAAGTATAACCTTTTGTTCAATACTAAAATAAAAAATTGTTTGTTGGATAATCTGCCTTTTCTGTAGAATCAGCCTCTTCGGTTTTATTTACTTGTTAATGGATCTGGCTACTTCAGATATCAAGTTATGTGATACTTTATATGATGACTAGAACTCTCATTTTGTATTTGATCTGAAGATAGCACCTAAAGGAGATTTTTTTAAATTTTTTTTGCAAATCACATCTTTTGAAACTAAGACTTGATTTAATCATGTATGATGCTTCCCTTTTATATAACATGGCTCTGAAAAGGTTGTCATGCCTAGATGATTATACCTGTTCTACTTATCTTGATTACTGATTCTAACAAGTTAACATTAAAAGTTGTTTTTTAACTACAGGGAAGGAGAATCCTAGTTAAATTCTTGCAAGCTTTCTGCCTTTTGTCAACTTGGACAATGTACTGTTCTATTTTGCTTGATCTGTCAATTTATGTTTTACTCTTGATTTTAATATCCAAAGATCATGAATCATTGGGTAACGCAACATTTGGAGATCTAGGCATTGGAAGTGCTCCAAGCAGTTCCAATATGTATGGCCCTCCACGGGTTTCCTCATCTTATGCATGCCCCAGCACCTCAGAGTTCTGCTGACTCGGTTCCAGAGAATAATCCATTTCCTAGGCATCTGAATAACTTGGGTGGAGGATAATCCTTTCCTGATATGCTCAACTCCCATTTCCCGCAAGCAGAGCCAAAAAACCACAACTGGAAGCAACAGCATTCTGTTCCTTTCTCCTTGTTGGGAAATGCTGTTGACCAGTCTGCAAGTCAGTTCGCTCTGAGGTCATCCAGAAGTGATACCAGCACCCAGCAGAGATTAGGATCTTTCATACATCCACACTCATGGCCATGGCAGCAATCACATGTATCAACAGTCTATGCCTTCCTCATGATCAGTCCGTAGCTCCTTATTCCCTCCGATCAGGAGGCCAAGGCAGAGGGGAGTAACTCTTATATCTTCTGTATCAGTGACAACCTCTACCTCTGCCGAAGGCATTGGGTTCTAGTGGCATTTCTATGGATGGGGAGGCAGAGAGGGATTCCTCTAGAGGGAGAGTCGCAGTGGTTTCCAACAGATGCCTCCTCCCTCATTCATGTGAGGAGAAAAAAACTACTTTTGTTGCTTGCTTCTTAAGATGATGCTTTCATGATTTTATCAGTTGTTTGTCTGTAAAATCCCTCGTAACATAAAATGCTGAAAACTGGGCTGGATCTGGACATTGAAACTGTTGGATTTGGAAGTTTTTCTGTATTGGGGTTTGTTGTTTATGCAGAGGAAGGTCTTAGTCGAATTATGATCCGGTATTTTATCTATTATGGTATGTGAAAAGAAACTATTATTTAGTATTGGCCGTTTAGCTATGCTATATGGAAAGTGCCCAACATTTCAAGATCTTGTGCAATTTCATTCCTTGTATAGGTTGATAGGTGAAAATGATCCAAGCACTCATTATATAGGTATATATTTGTTGCTTACTTAGAGGGTGCTTAGTTGTTGCATCAATAGTAAGGCCCATCCCAATTTCTAGATTCTAGATTCAGAATATAGGAGCCCATCTTGTAGAATAGTAAGACTCAATTGGAGTTCCATGATAGCCTCATCCCAGCCATATGAGCTGTAGCCTAAGCTTAAGAATTTCTACATTCAGAATGTAGGAACTCATTTTGTAGAGAATAATAGAGCTCAATTTGGAGTCCTAATTTTTAGATTCTAGATTATATATATATATATATATATATATATATATATATATATATATATATATATATATATATATATATATATATATATATATATATATATATATTGAAAAAGAAAGAAGTATGACACCTAGATTTATACCACTCATCTTATTTTAGCCTCAAGATTTTTTTTATAACTATTCTCATACAAACCCAACCCATTCTACATTTTTTTTATTAATGCATTTTTGAGCTTCATCTGCTATTAATGCTCTCAGGATGGAGATTATGCTTACTGATTGGTGCCTAGGGCAAGGCACTAGAGTTGCCTTCAGGATTTGGCTCTTTTTTTTTTCCTTTCCTTTTTCTTTCATAAGCTTACTATAGTTTTTGAAAGCAGAAAGAAATTTGTTACAAAACAACCTACTTCTTCTACTTCTTAAAAAGCAGCAGCAATGCTTGGACCTACGATAAATCCAGAAGAGCCCATCCCACCAGTCTACCTAAGATTATCCTTAGTAAGGTCCATCCTAATTTCTATATTCTAGATTCATAATGTAGGAACTATCAGAGAATGTACTCGCCTGTCGTCCGGAGCAATGAATATCAGACAATGTTTGTACTGGAGTCAAAGTGACCTATATATGAGATTTTATGTCAATTGGGGATTTGGAATAATAAACATGCTTAACTAACTCTACTCTAGGTCTTCTAGGTCATATCAAGGTCATTAGGGCAAAACTAGGTCAATACATTGTTTTGGATTCACAATTACCTATAAAGTTGACCTATTGGGTCAAACTTGCCATTACTAGCTAATACTAGGTTGTACCAAGCCATCTCTAGGTTTCTAGGTCATTCTATATAGGTATGGTTAATATATATATATATATATATATATATATATATATATATATATATATATATATATATATCCTAATATCATAAGATATCTTAACTATTACCTATAGCCCTACTTAGTATCTTGATCAACCCATTATCTACTATCAATACCTATTACCTAGTCCATAACTTGGTATCTTGGTATCAATACCAATTCCCATGATACCAACCTATACAATTACATTAGTATCTCACTACTACTCAATATCCTAATACGAAAGTACTTCCCATATATAGGTATATTGACTCAACTAGGTATCTACCCATTATCTAAATGAACTCCTTACATTAGTGTTACCTTAACAACCGCTACCAGAATAAGTCAAATTAGCGACGTCTAGAAACGTCGCTAAATGGCATAAAAATGTCGCTAAAAATATTTAGCGACGGTTTTAGCAACGTTTTAATAAAGTCGCCTTTAAGTTAGTCGCTGACCAGAAAATGTCGTAAAACGTCGCTATAGCGATATTTTCTAGCGACGTACCTGCGTCGCTATATTAGCGACGTTTAGCGACGCAACGTTGCTAAATTAGCGACGTGTTGTGTGTCACTATGTCGCTAATTTTTTTCTATTTAGCGACGTTTTGTGATGTATTTAGCGACGTTATATTGACCTGGCCAATACTGCCTTTAGCGATATTCAGTAACGTATTTAGCGACATTCAGCGACGTACGTAGCGACAATCAGTGACGTACTTAGCACGTATTTAGCGACGTATATAAATGTCGCTAAACGTCGCTAAAAATGTCGCTAAAGTTTCAGTAAAAAAATAAAAAAAATGAATATTGAATTATTTTCAAACCAATCTTCCTGCAGTTTATGAATTCATAATTTATATAAATAGACCCGGATCAACCCCGTTGAATTTTCTGGGTTCGCCGACCCTTTCGGTTGAACACTCAACACTGATAAATTAGCATGCATTTAATATGAATAATATAGTAAAATTTGAAGAAAATGAAACATTGGGATTACAAACCGAGTCTAGAGAAAATTTTGTCGTAAAGAATACAATAAATATCCATACAACTGAGTGCAAGAAATAAAGTCTGAAACCCTCAAAAATAAAAAATATTCATAAATGACCAAATATCATAGGTCAATTTTACAAACAACCAGTAAGCTATCCTAACTGGGACTACTGTGGATTTGCAGGAGGATGACCACCGGCACGCATCAGGGATAAGAACAAATCATACTACTCCCGTGAAATCGACACCGATGTCGATAGATAAGGCAGTGACGTCGGTGGAGTCTGTGTCGATGAAGGCGCACCAGAAGGACGTATCTTCTCCAACTCTGCTAGTCGATGGTTGTATGAATCCATGGTAGATAACAGCCTCGTACTGTATGAACTATTAAATCCTGCATCATCGTCGGCCTCTCGCCCATGGACAGCTGTGATGCCTACAGCTCCGTCACATTGCGCTCTATCGACGCTCTAAGATCATCTGTCATATCCCTGAGCTCCATGATGCTGCGCTCGAGCGTATCAAATCGTGCGATGAGCGTCGCATCGTTCGCCTGCGGCTGGGACAGGGGCTGCTCCTTTATCCTTCGTAGCAACTCATCACGGAGAGGCGCAATCTGACGATCAACGGTCTCCTAGACTCGGGCCGACGCCTACGAGGGCTGTGGGGAATGCGCACTTGCCGTGGAGGCCCTAGATGAATGCGTCACAACAAGGGCGCCATAGGATCCCGTACCGTAGTACGTACCCCTCTGGAGACCATCAGCGACGGTCACCCACAATTCGTCCACCGACGGAGCTGGAGAGGGCTGCGAGGAAGTACCAGCCTCTCCCGTTGTAGGTGCACTAGCAGTCGCCCACTCACGAAGCCTAAGATACTCGACCTAGAAATTTTTGGATACTCGATAATTACTAATGTGTCTAAGTTACTTATTACTAACTACATGGATATTTATTTGTATATTTTCTAAGTTATATTAAAATTAACACAAAGTAAAGTAATACTTACATAGGTCTGCGAGGCCCTCTCATCAATGAGATTTCTGCCCTTTCGATGGGTAGCCAGGAAGACGATCACCATGATGGCATCATCACCCCTTTGTACCTGTTAAAAATATATTATTTAGTACTAAAATTAAATATGTTATCCTACTACCATTTTATCGTACTTGCATAAAAATAATATATCTGAAATAAAAAATATACCAAATGACGGAAATATTTTATCATCGGAATCGAGCCGCCACACAACTTTGCTGCCTTCTGCCTAGCAGCCTTGGCCTTCTCAGACCTTTTCTTGTATCTCGGATCATCGAATCTAGCCCTCATCACAGTCTACTGCTCAGGCGTGATCCAACTGATAACCGATAGGACTACCAACACGTGCCTCATAGGAAAGATAAATTGGAAAATGCTCCATGGAGTCGAAGAATCCAGGAGGAAACACCTTCTCGAGCTTGTACTGTGTTACCACAATGTCCTTCTCTTGCTTTTATAACGATCGATGAGCAACTTAGTAGAGCAAAGATCTTTGAAGAATATGTTGAGCTCTGTCAATGGATCCTAAACGACCTGAGGTAAGAATTCTCAAAATGTAATCGGAATTAACCTTTCCATGAATACGTGACAATCATGGCTCTCATACCCGCCAGTTTGTTCTCCTTGAGGTTGACGCATCTTCTCAAGTTTGACACGTACCCGTCTAAAAATTTTAGACCCTGACTCCACCTACAAAGTCTTCCTTTATCCTTCTTCTCTAGTAAAAAAATTGACTTAGGCTGCTTTAACTTTCCATTCCCCTCATCTATCAAATACAACACAGAACGCGGTCTACATATTTCTTCTAAGTCCAACCTAGCCTTCGGATTATCTTTCGTCTTCCCCTTTACATAGATTACAGTATTAATTATGTTATCAAACACATTCTTCTTGATATGCATGACATCAAGGTTTATGTCTGATCAGATTGGTGCTCTAATATGGCAGATCCCAGAATATACTACTCTTCGTCTAGTTATGGGTGCGACCAAATCTGTCACACTTATACCCCTTAGCAGACTCTTCGATAGCACTTGGTAAATCTTTTAACTCTTTCTATATCGTGTATCCGGACCACCTTGGCGGTGGATTGGCCTTCTCCATAACGCCCGCACGAAAAGCATTTATGTTCCTCCGGTACAGATGATCCTTCGACAAAAAATGTAAATGACAATCGAAGAAGCACGGTTTGCCTCCGTGTTTCAAACGGAAAGCCTTAGTGCGGTCCATGCAATACGGACATGAAAGACGACCATGAGTGCTCTATCCTGATAACATTCCATAGGCCGAAAAGTTGTTGATGGTCCATATAAGTGTTGCCCTCATCTGAAAATTTTGCTTTCTAGAAACATCGTATGTGTTGGCACATACTTTCCACAGCTGATTCAACTCATCTATCAAAGGCTGTAAATACACATCGATATTTCTCTTCGGATTATTCGGACTCGGGATAATAACGGTTAGGAACATATATGGAGTCTTCATGCACTTCCAAGGTGGTAGATTGTACGGAGTGACAATCACAGGTCAACATGAATACTGGGAGCCCAAAAGTCTAAATGGGGTAAAACCGTCGGAGGAGAGCCCCAATTTGAAATTATGCGGATCCGAAGTAAAGTATGGATACTCTCGATCAAGTGCTTACATGCTTCTTTATCGGATGGATGATCCAATACTCCTTCGATCTGTTTCTGCCTGTGCCAACTCATATTTTCTGCAGTCTCATTCACCATAAACAACCTCTGAACCGCGGTGTCAAAGGCAAGTAGTGCATTGAATCGGTAGGCTTTCTTGCACTGACAGACTTTCCTCTACTACTGGCCTTGTACCGATTATCACCACAGAATCTGCACGCATCTTCATCCTTGTCGTCTTTATAGTACAATATGCACTCGTTGCGACATGCATCAATTTTCTCGTATCCCATCCAGAGCGATCTCACCATCCTCTTAGATCCGTAGAAGTCTTTAGGCAACTTTGCACCATCTGGAAAGATCTATATAATCAAATCCATCAGTCGGTTATAGCATTCTTGAGACATATTAAAATCGTACTTGGTGCTCAACAATCTTGTAACCACCTTCAATAGTGAAAGATCCTCACAACCAGGATATAATGGAGTCCTTGCATTCTCCAGCAACTCCATGAACTTTGCAGCATCGACATTCGGTGCCTCCTCAGCTGCATCATGATTGTCCTGATTGAAACTAGGCCCCGACGCATCAAAAACCATGTTCACCCACCCGTCATCGTAAGCAGCGTGGTCGTGGACATCCATATACGGCTTCACATAAGGATCCGACTCTGATGCTAAAGACACAAGTTCTCCATGTGCGGTCCACTGATAGTAATTCAGCGTTAAACCCTTCGAGTACAAATGATACGTGACTTCCACTTCTGGATGATATTTCAAGTTACGATATCTCACACACAGACACTTAATTTTGGTACCGTCCATGTACTGAGGGAACGCCTTGGCGAACTGCAAAAACTGTTGTATACCCTCAATAAATTTATTTTGTACACCGTACATGTCATCAGGATAACGGATGTACATCCACGAACGATGACGCAAATAGTAATTCATATCCATTTCTAGATACTTCTGCAAAGATGAATAGACATCGTTCAAGTATATACTCATGTGAATATTTGGTAGTGTATATTATCCAAATGACACTCACTCCAGATATGCAAAGATGAATAGACATCGTTCAAGAAAATAGTTTAAATTATAGTACATGACACAAGTCTAAATGGATTTTATATTGATATTTTTAATCCTCTTCTGAAAATTCAACTTCTTCGTTTAAATACAGTACATGCACTGATACTCCTAGTCCTAGCATTGATACTCAGGAATATCCAATTATGTAATATACCTACTCGTCTACACACACATAAGAATACTCAGGAATACAGTACATGCACTGATACACCTAGTCCTAGCACTGATACTTCTTCGTTCAACTCTATATAATGGATACTCATATCACAGTGTATCAGTGAGTGTCAACTCTGTATCATGGATATCCACACTTGACTTTTTTTAGGCCATGACTTTCTAATTGAAAAGTCAAGTCATGGATATCCAGTGTCAAATTTTTTTGGTCCAAGATACATAGTTGACACTCACTGATACACTCCTGGATATCCATACTTGACATGTATGTGTGTGTCCATATCCGATAAAATGCTTACAACCTTATCCTCGATATCGTGTCCTAACCTTTTATATCCATGTGTCCTATAATTTTACCATACGTATCATGAGATGACATGATACAAACATGTATGTGTGTGTGTGTTCGTGTCCCTGTTAGGGTTAGTATATGCGTGTTAGTGTATCCGCTTGTTCGAGTTTGGGTTAGTGTTAATGTCTGTATGTGTGTGTGTGTCCGAGTTAGGATTAGGATAGGGTTAGTGTCCGCAGCACTGAGATATCCACACACATACACACCCTCACTATACTGTGCACAAGTGTGCACTGTACAACACCTTACTTGATACCCAAGACTGTGTCTAATTAACTCAGATAGGGTTAGGGTCTGTGTCGTGTCTCGGCTTTGGATTAGGATCTGTGTCATATCCTGTGTCGTGTCAGTGAAGAGAGATAGGGTTAGGGTCTGTGTCATGTCCCGTATCGTATCGTGTCTCAGTGTATGTGTGTTTGTGACAGTGTCATATCTCTGTCAGTGTATGTGTGTGTCCTGGTCATTCTCTCCAAGTTGTGTGCGACAAAGAGAAACCGGTAGTGCAAAAATTTTACCACTAGGAGCATTCGAGATACGTCTACACATAGACCTCAAATAAACTCTTAGGGCAGTGCTTCGTACGCGACTTCCCCCGAGGCCGGTAACATTAATTTATGTTTCTTTTGTTTCAAGTTTTTTTTAAGATAAACCAAAAAAAGAAAAAATGTTTGACAATCTAAGAGTTGATCCTTAATATTATGTTCAAAGTAAAATTTTAAAACAAATATTTGTGTTCTTCATTTTCATACTTGTTGTTTATTCAAATATGTTAGTACCCCAGTAGCACAAACCTGTTAATATTTGTTAGCACAAATTTTTAGTACTTGTTAGTATTAAACTTGTTAACACTATTAATTAAAGAAATATTTACGTATAACCATTTATTTAAGCACTGTGTGTGTGTCCATGTATTCGGGTCTATGTGTCAGTGTGTCTCCATGTATGTCCATATTCACGTGTGTCCATATGTGCCTGTATATGTCTGTGTCCATGTGTGTCCGTGTTAGTATGAATTATGTCATGTAGGGTTGTGTCATGTGTGTGTGTCCATGTGTTCGGGTCCATGTGTCAGTGTTAGGGTTGTGTCCTGTGTGTGTCCATGTGTCCTGATTGTGTCCAGTATGTGTGTGTGTCCTAGTTGTGTCTTGTGTGTGTCCATGTGTCCTGATTATGTCCAGTATGTGTCTGCGTGTCCTAGTTGTGTCCGGGTCTGGGTTAGGGTTTACCGAGCCAGGAGGAAGGGAGGAGGAGCGCCTGAGGGAGGAGTCGACGGAGGAGGCCCACGCCGGAGGGGAGGAGCCTTGCCGGAGGGGGAGAAGCCGCGTCTAGGGTTGCCTGTATTGGGGTTGGGGGCGAACACGGTCGCGTCGTGGTGGGGGGCGAGGTAGGCGGCCGAGGGATGGGTCGTCGGAGCCGCGGAGGGTCGCAGGGGGATGATGGATCGCCGATAGAGGCGCATATTTTCGAAAAGTTGTAGGAGAAAAAGAAATAAAAAGTCAAATAGACGAGGGAACCCTAAATTCAGCAATTTAGCGACGTCCGCACGAGACGTCGCTAATTAAAAATTAGCGGCGACATAAAAATACGTCGCTAATTAAAAGTTTGCAATGTTAGAGACGCCGCTAAAAATATCGGAAAAGATCAAAAAAAGAAACGTCAGTAAATTTGTCACTAAATGTCGCTAAATCATAAAAATCAGCCACGTTTAGCAACGTTAAAGAAGCTTATATCGACAATTCTTTTAAAAACTGAAGTACAGCCGCTAAACATTGCTATGTGTTGCCAATAGCAACGTATAGCGATGTTTATTTTAGGAGTTGCTCATGTATTTAATATTAGCAATGTTTTATTATGACGTCGCTAAAAATATCGCTATTTCATCATATTTTGGTAGTGAACCCCCAATATCTTAATTCTAGAACCCTAGTCAATACTCCTAACTTAGAATACCTTAGTTATACCCATAACCCTAGCACACTTACCCTGTACCTTGGTATCACAACTTACCTTGATATCACTATAATCAATGTTTTCCCCAACTTGAACTCCCTCACTAGCACCTATCCTAGCTCACACTATCATGTATTTCATGTATCAAGATAGCACCCTACATGGTACCCACTTAAACAATCACACTCATGAATCTATACTAGCTTGGATACCCTAGCATAAACACTATAGGATACACTAGGTTATCTCACACCTAAAGTTGATGCTGAAATCTAATACCTATAGACCTATTTAGTTGATACCCCTAATACCTACACTGACTACAACCCTTAATAAGTGCCTGTACACAGGCCCTCAACCTTTGTATAGTCCTCACCTCACTGGATATACCTACAGGTTATTTACCTATACTCCCTATTCGCATGGGAAAACTGCCACATGGAAAATCTGCCTATGGGCATGCTGCCACATGGGGAGTATGGGAACATTGTCGTATATCAAATATGTCGCATGGGAACACTGTCGCATGGGAAGTATGGGAACGTTGCCACATATCAATTATGCCGCATGGGAATCTGCCGTATGGCAGGTATGGGAATGCTGCCACATATCAAATCTGTTGTATGGAAACACTGTCGCATGGGAGGTCTGCACTTTTTATGAAGTATACGGTCTGTTGACACAGCTTTTAGTGGCTCATCTTTTCACTACAGAGCATTAAATGCAAGTGTGATGGAGGATAACTTATGGCGCGTGAGGTATGGCCACTATTTGCGGCATGGCTTCTAACTTTGGTGCATAGCTAGCAGCCCATTGCCGTATAGTTCTTGACTCTGCTCTTGTAGCATCAGGAATGGGTTGCTTTTGGCACATGGTTAATATTTTATCATGCTTCTACAAGATCTCCTTAAAAAATTTTAAACTTAGCTTAATTAAGTTTGGAATACTTTGAACTAGAAGCATGGCTCAAGTAGCCGGATAGGTGATCTTGGTGCATCACTCTTTAGGCTGCACGAATTAGATGTCACATCGTTCATATTGTCACATGGACTTGGATGCCACATCGGTCTGACAGCCTATCCAATCCATATTAATGGATAATGATGCCTCAATTCTCGAAGCAGATCTCTAGGGATCTCATACCATCGGCTAATATGAACTCCAAATACGAACTCCAAAACGTTGTATTCTTAATAGTTAAGTAGTGCGGAAACCAAACTGTCAGCCGCATGATTTTGACTTTAGTAAATGTTGTGCAGGTGAAGAGTCCAAGCTATCTTTCTCGATACCTGAGATAACGGAGCCCTAGATCATGCTAAGGGGATTTAAAGCATCTGTTAACCCGTAACTGCTCTCAATTTTCCCAAGACGTGGATTTATCCATTAAATGTTAGGTTCATTCCGTGATTTGGTACCCTACTACTCGAGAACCCAACCATCCCTAGGGTAGCCTTGCCTATACATAAAGATTGAGGGAGAGAGAACTGCTACTTCCCTTCACATGATGCCTCTATTTTCTCTCACGCGGAAGTCGGGCAAAAGGAATCATGTAAAGCACTTCATCGATCCTCTGCCTCTGATGGTCGATCATTGTATTATCATCTCTCCTACTAAAGGTAGAGAGATTAAAGAAGAGGATGACCTCCGCTTGCGTTCCTAAATACAGAGACACATACGCAAAGTCTGTTGCATGGGTGAAAAATCACCAAGAACATGCAAAAACACACCCCACAACTTGATGCACATAGTCGTGGCTGAAAGGTTGCGTTTTAATGATATGATGACGGCAATATCTTCCTTTAAGCACATGGATACAGATGTTCTTGGAACACTTATCTTGGATATGCGCTGGAGGGCTATGCACAACCACTCCCCGCATGGATGCGGATACCTCTTAGGGGACGCCTAGTTTGGAACATACGTTGTGGTCAGGATGCGCGTACGTACAGGGAATTTTATCTGTGCACATGACATCCCTTCGCATGGATAACTTTTTTCCAACCGAGAGCGCATGTCCTTGTGTACGCGCACCTTTTGTTCTATCCTTCTTGCCAATATTCTGACTTTGCACACTTTTTTTTTTAGGAATTGCCTTGGGCCGCCTTGGTTCTGATAGAGCATGAAAGGATATCATAATCTTCGTCGTTTGCGATGAGCAAAAACATTACCCGGGGAATTGTTTGTTGTTTTCCCACAAAGCTCGTTGTAGTTATTCCCTGAACAAGGTCGTCATATCGATTACAGGTTTGGGATTAAAATCCCAATCAAAACTTCTACCCACGGCTCATCCAGATGGCATAAGTGGGCTCGTGCACATCTATGCAGGCCCATTTCTGTATTGAAAGCTCCTTTGCTATCCATCGGTATGGATTATTTTCCATGTACCGTGGTTTGCACTGAGGGGCTTGCTAGAGGAGTGACCCCGAACGCACTAAGTTGTCGGCTTTACTTGCGTTGGTACCAGAAATGGGACATGGGCGTTCCTTGATGGAGAAAGTTCTAATTGTAGGATCTTCTTATTATATGTACTCATGACCTTGAACATCAATAAAAACCCTTGAATGTAATAGATTTCAATCATATATCTACTCATTGACTTGAATATTAATGAAAACTTGTTGTCCATTTCTGTAAATTCCCCCTTTTTGCTTTATAGCATAAGATCGTTGTCATCTCAAAGTCGCTTGTCCTGTAAGGGTTTTGTGGAATCACTATCTTTAGCATGCGTAAAGGAAAGCACAAATAATAATTTAGAGTGCCGTAGACGCGGTATGTGAGAGGGAGAAAATGAGACAAAGTTGATATGGACATGACTATTTTATTTTGCCCCTTATGTTCACCCTACTGGGGAGAATGAGCAGTTAATAGTTTAGAGGTAGTATGGATGTGAACTACAAACTTTATTGCATCTGGTAGGGTAAGCACAAATCATATTGCTTGTCCGTGCCCACTAGGGAAGACAGGAATGAATTGAAAAAATTGTACATTTGTAGGATAACTTGTTGGGGAATGAGAAAGTATATGCCTAGCTTAGACATAGTACTTTTTGAGAAATTTGTCTTTGATCGGCATCATAGGCAAATCCTAGTTAGGCTTTGCGAGCATGTATGCGTCGTTGGAATATACTAATTCCAAAACGAAGGGTCCTTCCCAGTTGGGTTGGAATTTCCCGGCCGTCCTGTGCGTTATGACCATGGGTCTTCCCACTGCTAGGACGAAGTCAACGACCTGGAATATCCTCTCTTTTACCTTTTTGTTGAAGGCTCCGAAAAGGCATGCTTGATATAGCTCAATGTGTTGTTGAGCCAAGAGATATTTTTCATCAAGGGCCTCCAACTCCTGTAGATGTCGACGATAGTTGTCTTCAGCGGTTAACTGGTATGTGAGTGTTACCCAGAGAGAAAGAATCTGGGTTTCCAAGGGAAGGATTGCTTCACTCCCGTAGACTAGGAAAAATGCATACTACCAATTGGGGTTTGGACCGTTGTACGATAGGCCCATAGACATTCATCCAACTTCTAGTTCCAGTCACGTTTGTTGTACGAAGCGAAGTTCTTAAGCAGCTTGATGATTGGTTTATTGAATGTATCTACCAATTCATTCGCTGCTGGATATAGGCGGTCGAAGCTACATTCTAAATTCTATTTTTATCATAAAATCTGAAGAAAGTGTGGCTTGCAAACTGTGGACCGTTGTCGTAGATGATCCTCTGAACTAGTCTGAAATGGTAGATAACGTGATGTTTGATAAAACTGATCAGGTTGGATGTCTTCACTTTTGTGAGCGGATTGGCTTTCGCCAATTAGGAGTAGTAGTCTGTTGTAGCGGGGATGAATCGGTGCCATTTCGACGATGGTATGTTAATCAGCCCGATGACGTTCATGCCCCATGCTTCAAATGGCTAAGATGCCACAGTTAGGTGCAAGAACTCTGAAGGCTGATGGATGAAGACTGCATGGATCTGACACATCCTACCCTTTCTTGTATTGTCGACGATATCTGAGACCATGGTTGGCCAATAATAACCCATACGCCTGAGACGATCCTGTAATTTTGGACCAGGTTGGTATGCACCCTAAACGCCATCGTGGGCTTCACGAAATGCTTACCTCACTTCTGCATCCGATAGGCATCATAGCAGGAGTCTATCATACGAACTGTCATAAAATATCTTAGTGGTCGTATCATAATAGAACCGGAGGGATCATCTTTTAACGGAAGCAGCATCCTTCGGGTCATTTGGGAGAATTTTGTAGACTGCATAGTCTATGAAAAGGAGCCTCCAGTCTTTGATGGCAATATTCGTCTCCATTGAGTGGCTCAAACACAGGCATACGCCATTTTTAAGGCAGACCAATTCTTGACCAATCACTGTAATCAATTAATGGGTTTTGATCGGGACTGCTAAGGAAGCTGCGAGACCGGCAAATACATCAGCTTTGATGTTTTGCTGGTGTGATACGTGCTCTATAAGGAATCTATCGAAGGTAGAGATTATACTAGTGCGGCTTGATGGTAAGGAATTAAATCCTCATGCCAAACTTCGTACTCGCCTCGGAGCTGGCTGACTATCAGCTTGGAGTCACCATAGGCTTCTAGGTAGTCGAACTCCAGTTGTTTACCTAGCTAGAGTCCAATAATGAGGACATTATATTCTGCAACATTATTGGAACACGGCTCTGCAAGTGAATAAGCACGGTGGATGATCAGATCATCATGGGAGATCAGCACTACTCCAGCGACAATATCGCCTTTAGACCCTGTTCTTGAAGCACCGTCAAAGAACATTCGTCAAATGAACTCATTTGTCGTCATGTTAGACTCTAACACTTCGTCTGGAATCTTGTCATATAGCTTTGACGTTTCTGACACCGGGTGAGCTGCAAGAAAATCAGCCAACGCCTGGCCCTTGACTGCCTTCTGCGGGACATATACCATGTCATAGGGTGACAGTAGTATTGCCTATGTGGCCAGGCGAGAGTTAAGTGCCCCTGGCTTAGTCATGAGGACCCTGAGGTGGTTAACTCGAGAAACTACATGTATTGTTTGCCCCATTACATAATGACGAGTTTACTGAATAGCGAAGACCAGAGCGAGGCACTCCTTCTCCATAAGGTTGTACCTGTGCTCCGCACCAACCATCATTTTGCTGAGGTAATAGATAGCATGGTCATGGCCCACATCAATCTTCTAGGCTAGTAGAGCCCCGAGAGAATAATCCATTGCTCGTACGTATAGCAGAAAGTGTTTACCCACTACTGGAGCCAACAATATCGGGGGCTTGGTGAGGTATTCCTTGATGCCGTCGAATTCTCGCTGGAACTCTTCGGTCCAGATGAAGAAAACTTCCTTCTTCATAAGCCGGATAAAAGGTTGGCATCTTCCAGAGAGGTTGGATATGAATCACCTAATATAGGCTAACCTTTCTTGCAAACCGTGAATCTCTCAAAGTTTCTTCGGAGGGTGCATATCGAGGAAAGCATTTTCTTCTCAGGGTCTATGTGAATACCCTTTGAGGTTATGAAAAATCCAAAAACTTGTCACTGGAGACTCCCATGAAAGACTTGGCTGGGTTCATCTTCAGCTGATGTGCCCGTATTAGGTCGAACACTGTCCTCGGGTCGTGAAGATGGTCATCTTGAAAGAGGATCTTAACAACGATGTCATCAATATAACACTCAATTATCTTGCACAGATGTTCACAGAAAATGGTGCTCATAGATCGTTCGTATATCGCACCCGCATTCTTCACACCGAAGTATGCTTCTCATCATCCGGGAATATCTTGATCGGATTGTAGCCCGAGAACCCATCCATGAAGGACATACGCTCAAAGCCACAAGTGTTGTCGATCATTATATCTATGATCGGAAGGGGGAACTCGTCCTTTGGGCAAGCTACGTTCAAATTGCGAAAGTCTATATAGACTCAGATTTAACCGTTCTTTTTAATAATGAAAACGATATTGGCCACCCAATCTAGATGTTGTTCTTCTCGAATGTTGCTGCTTGCTATCAGCTTATTTATTTCAGCTTCGATGGCGTTCATGACATCCAGATGGAATCGTAGTTGTTGTCGCTTCACTGCCTTAGCATTTGGCAGGATATTGAGCTTGTGTACCGTGATTTATGGATCCAAGCCCGACATATCTTCATAACTCCATGCAAAGATCTATATATTCTCTTAGTAGTTGTAGCAAGGATTCACGATCTTCGCCGGGCAAGCTCTCGCTAATGAAGATGGGTTCGGGGGAGGCTTCATCACCCAGATCGACTTGCTCGACCTCATCTTCAGTAGGTGGTTCACGTTGCTCGAATCGTAATTCTTATTGTGACTCTAGATGCTGGGCCCATGGTTCTACTTCAAAGAACTCAACCAGACATTCGTCGTCTTCCTCTGGGTATGTTGACACCATATTGATAGACAATGTTTGCTTGAGCACATCTCCAGTACTTGTGTCAGAGTCCCAAGTAGAAGACTGCGAAGAATGAGATCATAATTTGTCCTCTTCTTTCAAGTCCTTGGTAGTCGTAGAAGGTGAGACGTATCCTAGGCCATGCTTGGTCTGTTGGTAGTACGTCTCAAACTTCCCTTTATGAGTGGAGGGGCACAGAGGCAAACGTAGGCCTTCGCCATAATTTGGGCCTTTGTCGCTCTTTAAGTCATAGTCCATGTTCTGGACAATGCGCTTGGCCTGTGTGATATAGCAATGGAGTTGCATCCTACCACTCTCGGGTACTGGTTCTTCTGTGGTAGATCCTTGGCGACTGTTGACCTTCCCGAAGATAATAGTTTTATCACCCTTCCTTGCCGGAATTATGAAGTAAGAATCTTCGTACGAACATATTTGGTCTACTACGAGCGTCGAAGTTATAGGTGTATGTAGTTACAGGCTGAGTCCATATTCTAAGGTGTACACAGCGTTCCAATGTGTAATAATAGGGTAATTTAAAGATAGCCCTTTATCGATAAAGTACAGTATCTTTTCTTGTGGAATTACATCATCGTATGAAGGTGCATTGGTGCGGGCCGTAAGGTACTCTCCCAACTCCTCTCCTTCGATGTCTACCATCATCGCTCGAGGTGTGTAAGCCCCCTGATTTTCAGTAATTATTAATTTGGTTTTTCGTAATTTTTCGAGATTTTCTGTAATTAAAACCTAGGCCTTTGGAAATTAAATAATTTTTAAATTCGGTTAATTCATATTAAAATATTATGGAAATAATATTTTATGGTGTAAAATGGAAAACCGGACACAAGATAATTTTCTGCGAATTTATTGGACTCCAGAAACCCGTTTAAAGCCCTGAAACCCGAAGTACATTTAAACCGAATTTAACCTGTACCAACGCCCGACATCCCCACGAGAGCCGAAGCCAAGCCCAAGGAGCGTTGACCCAGCCCAAATCCTAGGTCAAACCCTAGTCCAATTTCTGTATGTATAAATACATAATTCCCTAAGTTTTTCTCCATAAAGAAAAATAAAAAGAAAAAGATCCCAAATTCCTAATCCCCAAATCCCTAATCCTAATTAAACCTAACCCTAACCCTAACCCTGGCTGCTCCCCTCCACAGCCACCTAGCCCCGTCGTGCTCCTCCCCGGAACCCTAGCTCAGCCCCCACGTTTTGCCTGTGCTCGCCTCCCCCACGACGAACCCTCACCGCCCTGTACGCCTCCGCCCCCGCCGAAGTCACCCCGACCCCAGCCTCTCTCCGTCGTGCTCCTCCGCGGGCAGAGCCGCCCCTGCCTCGCCTACAGCCAACCTCCCCTCCGCCTGTCTTCCTCCTCCAGCACCCTCGAAGCCGACGATCTCCTCCACCTCGCGCCGCCCGGACGCACCCGAGCCCCTCTCCCTCTTCCTCCTTCCCGGATCTCCTCTCCGCCTTTCTCCTCCGCGAGCAGAGCCGACCAAGCCCTAGACCCCTGCACCGCCCGACCGTGCAGCGGCTCTCCGGCCCGCCTCGACTGGACACAGCAGCGTCCCCGCTGACACGAACACAACAGAACCCTAGACTCGAGCCAGGACACAGCGGACACAGCGGACACAACTCAGCTCGTGTCGAGACGACCCAGACACGTGGAATTCAGCATTCACGGAGCCCTGTTCAGGTACCGATTTCTTTCACCTCGCAACTCTATTTTCAATTCCGTCAGTTGCTACGCGTAGACTGTATAACCCTCTCGGTGACCGTGCAACCCGCTCGGTGCATCGCGTCCTGTGGTGATCGCACACCGCGATCCAAAACAGGAAAAATAATGCCCCGTTTCACCCCGGAACTGAGTGCGCCCCGCCAAACGGGATGACTTGGTTGCACGCGGTCTTTACCGAACCGTGTGCGACGTTGATACGGTCGTGTAGGATTTCGCAGAAGTTGATTCGGATGTGCGTGCACACCGAAATCAACGCGTATCCGCTGACGACACCCCGTATCCGTCCTTTCTGGAACATATTGTAACTTTGTGTACACACGTCGGATTGAGACGAAACTTGTGCCATCGGACTCGTAGCGATACGCTGGTTCTGTGAGCGAAGTTTGGTTCGATTCTGAGAACGTTGACGAAATCACGTATCGTGGGCCCCACACGCTCCACTTGACGGGCAATTTTGTGATCGGCTCATCGGAATCCAATTCTGGAAGTTCTATTGGGTTCGTATCGTCGTTCCTGACTTGTTGACACTAAGTTTGGCGAATTTGGAGACCTTTGACCCTGACACGCTTTTCGGTGCAAAGTGGCCCACATGTGGACCCCGCTTTGACCCGGAAATGTCATTTCTGCCCTTATGTCCAAATTGGACTTAAGGACATGCGTTTCTAGCTATTTGATATTTTCTGAATCTAATTGTGATGTTTATTTCAGCAACCGGAGTAGTACCTGCAGATCACACTGAGACCAGAGCTACAGTTGGAGCCAGGACCCCAGGTAAGTGTACCTTGCCAAATCCTGCAGTTTTTGGTACTTATTTTCTTGACTTAGTTATACATCAGTGGGCAAGTATACCTTGCCAACTTTACATTTCTTGTTGCATTTTCCTTGATTCATATATTGTTCTGCATGCTTAACCTAGGATAGTGTGACGTACTTAGCGTCCAATTATTAGTCGGGTGCTAACACCGTACGCGGTGTTGTGTATTGTCATCTAGAGATGGACATTCGTGACCCCTTTGCATTCTCGTACTTGTCTTATCAAGTACACTATAACCTAGGATACTTGACACTATTCATGAGACAGGATCTTCCTGAGATATTCATGGTGATTCTGTATAGGATACAGGACTTGACATTGATATTATATCCCTAGACATTATATGACTTGTGCATTAGATATGATCGTGCGTGACATGGACATGAGGCATCATGGACATGAGACGTATGGTTACATTGGGTGGGGAGAGACACACAGGCTACAGGCTGACCATATATATATACCCCTATTATTGTGAGGCACAAGACTCTGAAGCCCGAGCTTGGCCCATTACTCATTATTACTGCTGCTACTGACTCCCCGACAGAGAGCTTGTAGCGGCGTCAGCCTGAGTTCTAGTGCTGCTCTCATCTTGCATATCACTTAGCTGGTTATTTAGTATTCCCTTATTGTTCCATCTATTGCCGGAGAGACCCACAGGCTACAGGTTGATTATGTTATGCCGGCTACTCAGTCTCCCGCTGAGCTAGACCACCTCATGATATCACTGCTACCGTCTCCCCTACACAGAGCTTGTAGTTGTTTCAACCTGAGTACTATTGATGTTCTCTCTTGCATTTCACACAGATGGTTACATACTTACCCTATTAATTTTATTATTTGCTGCACTGCATTTATTTTGGCATGAGCTTTCTTGTACCTTGCTATGTCCCCTGAGGACCTGGATCCGGATTATGTCCCCAGGATTTACAGACGAGATCTATCCCGAGGTATACGGGACCACAGCAGGAGCAGATACAGGAGCTGATACAGGAGCTGTACCGACCTTCGAGGATGAGATCACACCAGAGGACTTCTCCTGAGTATTGGCTTTATATACTCATTTATTTCCATTTTCAGTTCCTTTACATTTCCAGTCTATTGCATTTATGTATCAGACTTGTTCTCGGATTGTTCTCCGAGACACTTTTATTGAGATTTGTTAGTTATTCCTATTTGCATTATTCTGGCATTTGATCTGTGATTATCTGTTGTGGATGAGATTAGCTTAGACTGTGACTTGTATTATTGGACCTACTTATTCTTATATTACAGCTTAAGCATGCCCCGATGGATCCATTAAATTGGATTTGTCCATCGGTGTGTGCTGCTGGCCATTATCACGCGTCTAGTCCCTCGGTATTTTAGGACTGGGGTATGACATGGTTTTTGTTGTGGCCCATGCAGGTCTACGACTAAATTGTTCGGTTTCAACTTAGGGACCGAGCAAGCCTGCAATAAGAATAGGATAAGTTTTTAGGATCTCATTCACTTGCTTGAAACGTTCTTGATATCTATAGCGGACTCGAATTTATTTCTTGACTCGTATCCTGCCTTGATTCCTGAGCGCCCTTATAGTTTATTTTGGTTGCAGAGAAAAGAATCCCCAAGCCGGAGAAGATACTCATCCAGGAATACCACAAGTTGCTGTGATAACCAATGGATATGAAGTGACACCAGTTAGTGAAGGTACATCATCACATCAAGCAAGTCAGCATGCCTCGATACTCCAGGAAGACGACGTTCCACCATTGACGCAGTTGGCTCCACCGACGCCTACCGTTCCACAAGGGCAGGCTATGGACGAACAACAAATATTTCGAATGTTCTACGCGATGATGCGAGCCCATCAGAAGGTTCAGGAAGAAGCTCAGCAGATCCAAGCAGAGAAGTTCATCGATAGATTCAGCTCAGAGTTACGGAAGTTAATCAGCCCCGCTGCAACTACCTTAGACGAGGATGTTCTTACTACAGCAAGACCTATGGAGTGCGACACAAGGATAGGGTCCAGCCAGAAGCGGCCGTATACATCAGCACCAGACCAAGCACAACAAGAAAGAGTTGCAAAGCGACCACAGATTAATCCACCACCAAGAGCAGCACCCAGAGCCTCATTCCTTCCTACTTGTTACTATTGTGGCAAGATAGGCCATATTGAAAAAGAATGCAGATGCAAGTTAGGATTATGCTTGATTTGCGGAACCAGTCAACACTTCACTAGGGACTGTTCTCAGCATCGAGAGAAAGCAGTGATGATTCGTCAACCAGCCACATCAGCACCAGCCGGAGCACCCCAGGAAGAAGTTGGAAAGAGTTCTCCCATGCACCAGCCACCAGAAGCATCTCCGCAAGTACTACATGTCTGTCCATATTGTTGCAGGCGAGGCCACATAGAGAACGAGTGCAGACGCAAAAGGAAACTATGTTTAACTTGCGGATCCAGTCAGCATTTATTAAAGGAATGCCCCGAACGTTGAGAAAGAGCGCTAATGTCACCAGCACCAACGCCAGCCTCTCCAGCATTGGAAGCACCGCAAACGAGAGTTGAAGGAGTCAGACCACCAGCCCTAGAAGGGAATCAGCCGAGGCCACCCTTGGCACCACAAACAACACTCTTCCAGCAGGCTCAACAGCAGCAGAGGAATCAACTGCAAGAACGTGAACAAGCTCCATCGATGACTTTGGAAGACGCACAGACCCATTGAGTAGCTAATGCGCGTAATTTATCGTAGTTATCTGTTTATAGGTTTGTTTTATCTCGTGCCTATTTGTTCGTGACCTTAGCCTTAACCTATATAATTTTGAACTTGCTTATAATTGATAACTGTAGAGATTTTAGAGTCTTTTGTTATTGTGCTTAATTTGGGTTGTTTTGTGAACTTGAATTAAGTTGTGCCTCCTTTCATCATCATCTAGCGTACTTATATCTGTTGTACCACCTTGACTTATGCTGCTAATATAGCCTAGTTTTGCAAGCTTATCCTTTTATCGAGCTTGTTCATGACATATGTATTATTGGGTCGACACACTAATACAATTGTCTATTCAGAATCAGTGTATTACGGTCTGATCAATCTTAGTGCACTTTGGTTCGCTCTTCGCACGACTACTTCACGTGGATTGAGATATATAGTTGACTAGTATACTTGCCCTCTAGATATGTCTGAGCATATCGTATCAGTTACATAACTGTACTAATACGAGCATGCGAACAAAGGATTACCAGAATAGGATTTCAATCCACAATTGTCTTGACAAATCCTATTTGAATTCGTTAAACGCCTTGACCCTGATACTTCTATTCTATTACCTCACCCTTGAACTCTTTATTATTGATCTTTGTCTTCCCTTATTTCAGAAAGATGAAACATCGTGCTCGGTATAAGTTTGATATATAGACAGTACTAGATATATCCCACAGGCCGGTCGCATTGTTGATGACCCTTTTATATATGATTAAGGGAATATCATAAGTGATATGTTTGGTGTTAAAGACTTGAGGATGCAATGACATGATTAAATAAGTTGGGGCATAGCTTTAGTAAATGTATAGTCTTAGATGATAGATGGGTAAATTCTAAGTTGGGTAGAGACCGCAATGTTCACTTGAGAGAAATCCTTTAGACTGTAATCAAGTGAGATTGGATAGGGAGAACCCTACCATATTTTAATTTTGAGGACGAAATTTTTATAAGTTGGGTAGATTGTAAGCCCCCTGATTTTCAGTAATTATTAATTTGGTTTTTCGTAATTTTTTGGGATTTTCTGTAATTAAAACCTAGGCCTTTGGAAATTAAATGATTTTTAAATTCAGTTAATTCATATTAAAATATTATAGAAATAATATTTTATGGTGTAAAATGGAAAACCGGACACAGGGTAATTTTCAGTGGATTTATTGGACTCCGGAAACCCGTTTAAAGCCCTGAAACCCGAAGTACATTTAAACCGAATTTAACCCGTGCCAACGCCCGACATCTCCACGAGAGCCGAAGCCAAGCCCAAGGAGCGTTGACCCAGCCCAAATCCTAGGTCAAACCCTAGTCCAATTTTTGTATGTATAAATACATAATTCCCTAAGTTTTTCTCCATAAAGAAAAATAAAAAGAAAAAGATCCCAAATTCCTAATCCCCAAATCCCTAATCCTAATTAAACCTAACCCTAACCCTAACCCTGGCCGCTCCCCTCCACTACCACCTAGCCCCGCCGTGCTCCTCCCCGAAACCCTAGCTCAGCCCCCACGTTTTGCCTGTGCTCGTCTCCCCCGCGACGAACCCTCACCGCCCTGTACGCCTCCGCCCCCGCCGAAGTTACCCCGACCCCAGCCTCTCTCCGTCGTGCTCCTCCGCGGGCAGAGCCGCCCCTGCCTCGCCTACAGCCAACCTCCCCTTCGCCTGTCTTCCTCCTCTAGCACCCTCGAAGCCGACGATCTCCTCCACCTCGCGCCGCCCGGACGCACCCGAGCCCCTCTCCCTCTTCCTCCTTCCCGGATCTCCTCTCCGCCTTTCTCCTCCGCGAGCAGAGCCGACCCAGCCCTAGACCCCTGCGCCGCCCGACCGTGCAGCGGCTCTCCGGCCCGCCCCGACTGGACACAGCAGCGTCCCCGCTGACACGAATACAGCAGAACCCTAGACTCGAGCCAGGACACAGCGGACACAACTCAGCTCGTGTCGAGACGACCCGGACACGTGGAATTCAGCATTCACGGAGCCCTGTTCAGGTACCGATTTCTTTCACCTGGCAACTCCATTTTCAATTCCGTCAGTTGCTACGCGTAGACTGTATAACCCTCTCGGTGACCGTGCAACCCGCTCGGTGCATCGCGTCCTGTGGTGATCGCACACCGCGATCCAAAACAGGAAAAATAATGCCCCGTTTCACCCCGGAACTGAGTGCGCACCGCCAAACGGGATGACTTGGTCGCACGTAGTCTTTACCGAACCATGCACGACGTTGATACGGTCGTGTAGTATTTTGCAGAAGTCGATTCGGATGTGCGTGCATACCGGAATCAACGCGTATCCGCTGACGACACCCCGTATCCATCCTTTCTGGAATATGCTGTAACTTTGTGTACACACGTCGGATCAAGACGAAACTTACGCCATCGGACTCGTAGCGATACGCTGGTCCTGTGACCCAAGTTTGGTTCGATTCTGAGAACGTTGACGAAATCACGTATCGTGGGCCCCACAGGCTCCACTTGACGGGCGATTTTGTGATCGGCTCATCGGAATCCAATTCTGGAAGTTCCGTTGGGTTCGTATCGTCGTTCCTGACTTGTTGACACTAAGTTTGGCGAATTTGGAGACCTTTGACCCTGACACGCTTTTCGGTGCAAAGTGGCCCACACGTGGACCCCGCTTTGACCCAAAAATGTTATTTCTGCCCTTATGTCCAAATTGGACTTAAGGACATACGTTTCTAGCTATTTGATATTTTCTGAATCTAATGGTGATGTTTATTTCAGCAACCGGAGTAGTACCTGCAGATCACACTGAGACCAGAGCTACAGTTGGAGCCAGGACCCCAGGAAAGTGTACCTTGCCAAATCCTACAGTTTTTGCTACTTATTTTCTTGACTTAGTTATACATCAGTGGGCAAGTATACCTTACTAACTTTACATTTCTTGTTGCATTTTCCTTGATTCATATATTGTTTTGCATGCTTAACCTAGGACCGTGTGACGTACTTAGCGTCCGATTATTAGTCGGGTGCCAACACCGTACGCGGTGTTGTGTATTGTCATCTAGAGATGGACATTCGTGACCCCTTTGCATTCTCGTACTTGTCTTATCAAGTACACTATAACCTAGGACACTTGACACTATTCATGAGACAGGATCTTCCTGAGATATTCATGGTGATTCTGTATAGGATACAGGACTTGACATTGATATTATATCCTTAGACATTATATGACTTATGCATTAGATATGATCGTGCGTGACATGAACATGAGGCATCATGGACATGAGACGTATGGTTACATTGGGTGGGGAGAGACACACAGGCTACAGGCTGACCATATATATACACCCCTATTATTGTGAGGCACAAGACTCTGAAGCCCGAGCTTGGCCCATTACTCATTATTACTGCTGCTGCTGGCTCCCCGACACAGAGCTTGTAGCAACGTCAGCCTGAGTTCTAGTGCTGCTCTCATCTTGCATATCACTTAGCTGGTTATTTAGTATTCCCTTATTGTTCCATCTATTGCCGGAGAGACCCACAGGCTACAGGTTGATTATGTTATGCCGGCTACTCAGTCTCCCGCTGAGCTAGACCACCTCATGATATCACTGCTACCGGCTTCCCTACACAGAGCTTGTAGTTGTTTCAACCTGAGTACTATTGATGTTCTCTCTTGCATTTCACACAGATGGTTACATACTTACCCTATTTATTTCATTATTTGCTGCACTGCATTTATTTTGGCATGAGCTTTCTTGTACCTTGCTATGTCCCCTGAGGACCTGGATCCGGATTATGTCCCAGGATTTACAGACGAGATCTATCCCGCGGTATACGGGACTGCAGCAGGAGCAGATACAGGAGCTGATACAGGAGCTGTACCGACCTTCGAGGACGAGATCACACCAGAGGACTTCTCCTGAGTATTGGCTTTATATACTCATTTATTTCCATTTTCAGTTCCTTTACATTTCCAGTCTATTGCATTTATGTATCAGACTTGTTCTCGGATTGTTCTCCGAGACACTTTTATTAAGATTTGTTAGTTATTCCTATTTGCATTATTCTGGCATTTGATCTGTGATTATCTGTTGTGGATGAGATTAGCTTAGACTGTGACTTGTATCATTGGACCTACTTATTCTTATATTACAGCTTAAGCATGCCCCGATGGATCCATTAAATTGGGTTTGTCCATCGGTGTGTGCTGCTGGCCATTATCACGCGTCTGGTCCCTCGGTATTTTGGGACTAGGGTGTGACAAGGTGACCTTGGCGATTTTCTGCATAGTTTGACTACCAAAGGCTCGAGGTTATCACTGCAGCAGGATCTTCCCTTAGAGATCGTCCCTGCCTCCTGAGCTTAACCACCAAGGGTTCAGGGGCCTTCCTGGGAAGCTTGACCACGAGGGGCGCTGGTGCGTGAGCTGGGCGTCCTTTGAGAAGGACCCTTAGGGCCTCGTTTGGAACTGTACTGACTTCTGCCTCATCGTTGGCATCATTGCCACCCTCGTCTTGGTGGATTTTTTTGTACAAGATCGAGTCGGAGTAGTATGCTTTGACGCCCTTGAAATGATCCACATTGGCGAATTATGTCTTGACGACACTGTCATTATCTATATATTTCAGATATTAGTGAAGGGTTGATAGTATGATCATATATTCATGTATCCATGGATGCCCAAGTAGGATGTTTTAGAACACATCCACGTATATGACATAGCAGGTCACCTTCGTTCGGCGATCGCCTATCTGACATTTCAGACAAATCTTTCCCAATGGGTAGATCCTTCTAGCGTTGAAGCCACTGATGGTCGTATTGGTCGCTGCAACCGATGCATTAGGATTCCCAAGGTCTGAAGCAGACTCCGTGGGATAATACTGAGGGACGACCCTGGATCGATGTGCATCCGGTCTACCTTGATGGCCTCGATATACCCTGTATAGTACAGGGGGCGATCGTGCTTGTTATTCTTCAGCAATATGTCATGTTGTGAGAATGTGATGTTCGGTACCATCTCCATCACACTATTAAAGTGGGAACATGCAACTGGATTCTCGGCTGGTGGCTTGACTTGGAGTATTGGCAAGCTAAGGAATTCTCGGCTGGTGGAGTATAGGCAAGTTGTGCCAATATGTCAAAGTTGTAAAGCTTTTTCAGTCCCTAAGTTGTGCCCTTCCGTAAGGGTTTGTCAAAGCGAATTTTCTTCTGCTTTTGCTTGTTTGCAGCAAGAGGCTGGGATGGACCCGAATCATATGCTACTGGAGTTATGGGTACAACGGTTGGAGGTGCACCACCCTCGAGAACCGCATCATAGTCCCGCTGGTAGGTTTGACCTGACCTAGTTGTTCCTGCCAAGGACTTGGGGTTTTTTCCTTTGGACTTGGCGGTGGAAGGCGATGCTTGTTGCGTCAAGTCTTGGACGAGATCAGGGTGAACTCACATAATTTTGCCTCATGATTTAGTGAGAGGTACTAGTCCGGTTGCTTGGTTGCGAGCTGGAGGGAGGTTGAAAATCTCCATTGTTGCCCTCGGAATGGGGACACACGGTCTTGGGCTTCCATTGCCGGGAAGTCTATCATAATTGCATTTTTATTTTATATAAGTATATAGGTTATTGCAAATTTCTAATTTGTGAATTAACCTTGTTGTAATTCTTTGTTGTAGAGAGGGGGGTTTGATTAATAAACCAAACAAGGGGTAGAGAAACCAGCAAGTCTCTAAACCATAACCCTTCCCCCCTTGATTCATCTTCTCCTTTACATATGTAGGCACCTCCAATCTTCTCCATTTCCAACATGAAGACATGGCAACTTCTCCTTTTTTCTTCATTTTTCAATAAACCAACTCACCCCCTACTTATTCACCAGTATCTTCACCCTTACCATCCATTCTTCTCCATCTTATTCTTCTCCATCTCCTTCATCTCCTTCTTCTATAGCTACTGCAGCTGCTATTGTTGCTCCTACTATTGTTGTGTCTGCCGCTGCTACTGCTGCATCATCTGTCGCAGCTGCAAGACCTGTCGCCCGCGTTCAGCGCCGCCACGTCTGCCAACCGACGCCGTCGGCGTTACACGCGACCCCCTTCTCCAGCTTTTCCTTCCTCCTCCAACAAACTCCTCCATCTTCCTCTACTTTAACCTTGGTATAAACTCCTCTTTCCCCAAATTCTTTCTAAAATTTCAGATTTAGGTTAATTTCTAGCAATATATGATTGTCATTCAAATTAAGGTTATGAATTTGGGAGAAATTTGGGAAAGGAAGAACCCTAGGTTTTGCTCAAGCAAGGTAAGTCCTCATCTAACTTTTTCTTCAAAATATACAAATTTCAATTTTCCATATTGTCATATTCATTTTAGTAAGGATTTATATTCTGATTTTGGTCTATAATGGAATTGGTATAAATTTAACATCTAGGAATAATTATATATGTGTTGGACAAGATACTAGAACACAGTATGAATAATTTTAGAATTAGTATGATATGTTTTTATATGACATGCTTGAGTTTCATGTACATCTCTTATATATATATATATATATATATATATATATATATATATATATATATATATATATATATATATATATATATATATATATATATATATATATATATATATAAATAATGATTTCTAAGAAAGTAAGCTAGGTTAGAAGGATTTGATTGACATGGATGTTTACTCATAGTAACCTATTAGGAAACACAGTCCTAAACTTGACATGATACACATGGACATAAGAAATTATAGTTCTTAAATATTCATTACTAGTAGATATTCCTAACAATTAAGAAATTAGACAATTAATCTTAATATAGATAGCTGTTGTCCGAAAATAAAAATTTAGGTGTTATGGACCTACTTAGACCTATCTAAGGAGTATTAAGTACCAAGGACACTAGCATCCATAGGTATTTAAGAAAAAATCAATCTAAAAATGTTTTAGTACCTATTCTAAATTTAATAGGACCAGTACATGAATTTTGATTTGCTTAGTACCTTGCAAACACTAGCAGAAGTATACTTGATTTTGATTATAATTATATGTCATATTTTATTTTATGATTACTAATAAGAGATATCAGTATATTTTTTTTCCTAGAGTACTGAAGCTATAATCAATTGCTACTATTCATCGTTGTAATTGGTAAGACATGCTAGGCATGCTTGCTAGGTGAGAAATGAGTTTTACTTTATGAATTTTAATTCATATATTATACCTGCGTGTGTTTCGGTGTTGAGAATTGCTCCACCGAAGGGGTCGGCGAACCAAGGGAATACTACGGAGGGTTGCTCCTGGTCTCGTATTTAAACTGTTAAATTTCTTGGAGCCTGAAATACAAAGAAAACTTTGCCAAAATTTTCAAAAATTTTGGGAGTTAACAAAAATTCAAAATCCAAAAATATTACAAATATTTTTAACCCTCAATCTTATAATATTATATTTAAGTAGGGGACGATTATCCAGAGTCTGTGACTTGTAGGTCACGGATACGAACCACGTAACTACAACTTAAAAGTTTAAATCCCTATTATTGCCTACTCTGTATAAAATTGGAAGAAATAATATTTCCTGGAATTATGTGTCTTGATACTTATCCTGAAATTGGAGGAAATTTAACTCCGATACATGTTTCCTGGAAATTGTAAAAGGGCTGATAATCATGTATCATGTTATACTTAGAAAAAATGCATTCTTGCATATTGATAACCAATATGAAATACAGAGCAAAAAATTAATAAGATAATAAAATATGATTATTTGTAGCTTTAGCTTAGAGAGCATTGGGCGGGGGAGAACAACTTTAATTCCACCTACGAAATTTTGCAATATAATAACAACAACAAAAGCTGATAAAAAATTAAGCTCTTTCGTAAGGCCTTGCGAATTGAGTGTGTGAGGCTTAGCTCACTTACATGTCCTTTGTTTGCACATGTTCCTGAAAATTATATATATATATATATATATATATATATATATATATATATATATATATATATATACCTATTTCTTTTAAAAAGATTGATTAGGTAAATTAATATTATTTCATATTTTACTCACTAGATGTAAGAGGGCCGGATCATAAGCACCGTACCATCCTGCCTGCCATAGCCTGATCCCTGGTTACAGGATTGTTGTCGAAAAACTAGTTAAAATGGATATTCAAAGAGTTGTTCTCTAATTTGCATCATCATTTAGAAAATTTGTTTGTATTTGTGGTAGTGAAATATGAATGGTAATGTTTGCCTTAATAGACACTATAAGGACATTAGCTAGGTAATTATTTAAAGTCATAGGAAAAACCTAATTTTCCTACTTTCTATGCATAAGTTATTCTATTTTTCATTTCTCACAATATTATATCATATTTTATTTTTCTTACTGTTCTTGACCGAGGACTTGCTGTCGTTCTGACGACCTAGTATTGTTCACCAGGGGAAGACGAAGTTCCTGGTGAAATGCTACCTCTAAATGATTTGGACAAAGTTGAGTAATCTTCAAGTAGTTTTCAGGGAATACAGCAAATAATATTTTGTAGCTAGAAATATGTGTATTAATGGTTTTGTTGTAAGACTCGTACAGTTGCACTTCAATCATATTGTATAATTATGGTTTGTAGTAATAAAAGTGTTTTAGTTTGACTTGCATTCCATCCTAAAGTATTACAGGCGACCATCGCTGATACGGGTATAGTTATATTCTTAAGGAGCATAGCCTGGAGATGTAGTTACGTACCCGGCTCACTGTATCTTGGGAAGCGGGACGTGACACATGTTTTAGTGGTGGTCCATGCAGGTCTGCGAAGGATAGAGAATCTAGGATAGAATATAGGTCCAGGTTAATTTAAAGGACATGCAATAGGATGTAGGTTAGAGACTTATATAGGATCTCCTATCGTATCTCTAGAAATTATTGAAAGTACCCTAGAACAAGCAGTATCGGTGATTGAAGAAAGGATTAAATTTTTTCCAGAAGATATTTAACCTATTTGCTAAACTTTTCTATTTGGGGTACTTATTGAAGGATACTAACTTAAAGTTTCTTGGGTGTAGATCATGCCTCGATTCATGCCTTATGCAAGGTTGGTAAATAGTAGCCACAGTTTAAATGATTATTATCGTTTTGAAAAAAAAAATGGCGACTAGCTCGCAAACGAATGATATGGGTTTATGGATTGCACTATGAGATCAAGTATCCCGTACTATCGGATATCAATGATGAGAATGAGGTATTTTTCAATAAGACAAATTATTATATACTTATCAAGGCTCGACCCTCTAAAGATCCAAATTCAAATAAAAATGACTATATTGGTACTCTGGAAGAATGTCATGAAGCTCATCCGGAGGCAACCATTATCAGGATAAAAGAAATGATGATATAAAGTAACGTTACTAAGGAAGAAAGTATTACTACGTAAGAGGGTTTTTGTCTTCTGTAAAAATTTTGTAAGATAGCAGAAGTATATATAAGGACCAGGGAAAAAATGGGTGGTTATGTAAATAGTTTGAATATGTATGTACGCCTACGTGTAAGATGACTAGTACCCTTAGCAGCATATTTTGTATCATATGTTGTTATAAGTGAATGAAATATGCTTCTTCTTTATCCTTATTTTTAAAATCATTGTTGTTCAATATCCTTATGATTTGCAAGACCCTTTATTTGTCTCTGAACTTGATTAAATAGGAACCATTCCTGAGAAATTTGTATTTAAATTTTTCAAAAAAATGTCTAATCACGACAAATGACATATTTCATCATCCAAAGCTCAATCTGAACCATTTATTATAGATATGTACATGCTATTTCGGCATGTCCTGGAATCAAACAACCAACATGCAAATACGGCCCAAGCCACTACTGCGACAATGTTGGAACACATGTGGACATCCACGAATAGGTTATTAAGGGATTTTAGGAACCTCAATCCTTCCAAGTTCAAGGAAACAGAAAGCTCGATTGAAGCCGGTCAATGGATTAGAACTATAGAAGGACTCTTAAAAGCAGCAAAAGTTAGCCCTGAGAATATAGTATCCACGATCCGAATCCAGTTGGAAGATATTGCTGAGCATTGGTAGAGTGCGGAGTACCCCAAGGATTCTGACAAAATAATATCATGGGTAGAATTCAAAAAAAATTCGAAGAAAGGTTCTTCCCAAAATCGACTAGAATAGAACTAGAATGACAATTCACATATCTGAAGCAAGAAAAGCTTACAATAGACGAGTATATTGCAGAATTTTCTAAGCTAAGTCATTTTGCTTCAAGTATGATAGCCGATGAAGAAACCAAGGTATCTAGATTCCTGGAAGGATTAGGGAGCCAACTAAAGAGCAGAATCACCATATATCGGTGCCAAACCTATCCAAAAGTTACTGAAGCTGCACGAAGTCAGGAGAGGATGCTGAATGAAGAACAATCATTTCGATCATAAGTCCAGAAGAGAATTTTAAAGCTAGGAGCTTCATCCTCGAGGAACCAATGGCAAGGACCATCTAAACGTCCTCAAGTTAATAATTCAGGAGGACCACTTATCTGTAATTTTTGACAAAAGCCTGAACACTTAAAGAGAAACTGTAGGAGGTTCCTAGGACTTTATTTAATATGTGGATCAGCAAATCACCAAGTTGATCAGTGTCCACAACAACCAACCATAGGGCCAGTAATGTAAAACCCACAGCAGGGGCCACGACCAATATTTTGAGGAATAATGCCAGGCCCATACTTCAAGGAAATGGTCCTCGGCTGCTGATACAAGCACTAGCATCTCAAGCTATGTCGACTTATGATAATCAACGCAGACCACCTTTCGCATCCCAAGCCTACCAATTTTAACAAGCTCAGAAGGCAAAACTGCCTCAAAATGGAAAGAAGAAGAAGCAAGGACAAGTATTCAAGATTAATGCTGATGAAGCAGAGCTAGCTGGGGAAGTAGTGACAGGTACTATCCTAGTTTTAGCTTGTCCAACATCAGTATTATTTGATTCTGGGGTGACCAATTTATTTATAGCATCTACATTAATAACTCTACATGAAATAGAATCTCAACCATTGCTTGAGAAATAAAAATTCTTACGGGTAATGGCATAGTAGAAGTTAGTCGGGTTTATAGAGCATGTCCAGTTAAACTAGGTGGTGGAGCATTTCGAGTAAGATTATTAGTCTTTCCAATGAATAATTATGATGTAATACTTGAAATAGATTGGTTGACTAAGACATTATCAAATATAGATTGTGGTCAAGGAAAGGTCTCATTTCAACTTTCTGATGGGGAGATATATGAGTTTGTTCGAGATCAGAAAGAGTTTGATGTTGAGAAACTAAAAAAAATTTGAACAACCAATTCGAGGAAGATTTTATGAACTAGAGGAAGAACATTTTCCAAGAATAGTAGAAGTTTTAAAGATGTATTTTCAGAAGAGTTACCAGGGTTACCACCAGATAGAGCAGTAATTTTTTTTATCAATTTGGTACCTGGAGCAGCACCTATAGCTAAGAAAATATACCCAATGAACAAAGAAGAATTAACTGAGTTAAACAAGCAAATAAAAGAATTATTATCAAAAGGGTTTATTCAGCCGAGTGTGTCACCATGGGGTGCACCAGTATTATTTGTGAAGAAGAAAGACGGCATCCTACGGCTGTTAATTGATTATAGGGCCTTAAATGAGGTAACAATCAAAAATAAATACCCCTTACCCAGAATTGATGAACTATTTGATCAATTAGGAGAAGCCAAGGTATTCTCGAAGATTGATTTGAGATTTGGATATCAAGTAAAGGTCTAAAATGAGGATGTTCAAAAAATAGCTTTTAGAACTCGTTATGGACATTACGAGTTTCTAGTTATGCCATTTAGGATAACTAAAGCTCCTGCTAAATTTATGGATATGATGAATCAAATATTTTATCAATATTTGGATAAATTCGTGATTTTATTCATTGACGACATTCTTAGATATTCGAAAAATAAAGAAGAACATGAAGAGCATCAGAGGATAGTATTGCAAACTCTAAAGCAAGAGTAATTATATGCTAAACTCAGTAAATATGATTTTTTGTTAGATCATATATCATTTTTAGGCCACATTATCAGTGGACAAGGTCAAAGCAATAAGAAATTATTTACAAGCAGCTTAAGATAGATAGAAGATGTGGGCTGACAAGCATCGAAGAATATTAGAATTTTAACCTGGTGATCATGTATTCTTGAAGATTTTGCCAACTAGAGGAAGAATCAGATTTGGGACTCGAGGAAAGCTAAGTCCGAGATATATTAGACCATTTGATATACTAGAAAAAGTCGGAAGAGTATCTTACAAGCTAGCACTACCCCCGACCCTAGAAGGAGTACATAATGTATTCCATGTGTCTCAACTCCGAAGATATGTACCGGATCTAAATCATATATGAGATCATTCAAAAATTACTGTCCGACCAACTCTATGCATCGAGCAAAGACCTGTTGGAATCTTGGATAGTGGAGATAAGATACTTCGCAATTGGATCATCCTATTAGTTCAAGTAGCTTAGAGCAAGGACTCTCCAGGAGAATCAACTTGGGATAAAGAAGAGGACATGCGGAACCAGTACCCGTATTTGTTTACTAATCAGGGTTAGTCATTTCTTAGATTTATATTAGTTTTTTATTCAAATTACGAGGACAAAATTTTTCTAAGGAGGGTAGAGTGTCATAATTGTATTTTTATTTTATATAGGTATATAGGTTATTGCAAATTAACCTTATTGTAATTCTTTGTTGTAGAGAGGGGGTTTGATTAATAAACCAAACAAGGGGTAGAGAAACCAGCAGTCTCTAAACCATAACCCTTCCCCCTTGATTCATCTTCTCCTTTACATATGTAGGCATCTCCAATCTTCTACATTTCCAACATGAAGACATGGCAACTTCTCATTTTCTCTTTATTTTTAATAAACCAACTCACCCCTACTTATTCACCAATATCTTCACCCTTACCATCCATTCTTCTCCATCATATTCTTCTCTATCTCATTCTTCTCCTTCTTCTACAGCTACTACAGCTGCTCCTACTGTTGCTGTGTCTCCCGCTACTACTGCTGCATCATCTGCCGCCGCTGCCGGATCCGCCGCCCGCGTCCAGCGCCGCCAACCGACGCCGCCAGCGTCACCCGTGACCCCCTTCTCCGGCTTCTCCTTCCTCCTCCAACAAACTCCTCTTTCTTCCTCTACTTCAACCTTGGTATAAACTCCTCTTTCTCCAAATTCTTTCTAAAATTTCAGATTTAGGTTAATTTCTACCAATATATTTATATATATGATTTTGTCATTCAAAATAAGGTTATGAATTTAGGAGAAATTTGGAAAGGAAGAACCCAAGGTTTTGCTCAAACAAGGCAAGTCCTCATCTAACTGTTTCTTCAAAATATACAAATTTTAATTTTCCATATTGTCATATTCATTTTAGTAAGGATTTATATTCTGATTTTGGTCTATAATGGAATTGGTATAAATTTAAAATCTAGGAATAATTATATATGTGTTGGACAAGAGACTAGGACACGGTGGACTCAACTATGAATAATTTTAGAATTAGTATGATATGTTTTTATATGACATGCATGAGTTTCATGTACATCTCTCTTATACATATATAAATATTGATTTCTAAGAAAGTAAGCTATATTAGAAGGATTTGATTGACATGGATGTTTAGTCATAGTAACCTAGTATGAAACACAATCCTAAACATGACACGATACACATGGACAGGAGAAATTATAGTTCTTAAATATTCAATACTAGTAGATATTCCTAACAATTAAGAAATTATACAATTAATCTTAATATAGTAGTTGTCCGAAAATAAAAATTTAGGTGTTATGGACCTATTTAGACCTATTCAAGGAGTATTAAGTACCAAGGACACTAGCTACCATATGTATTTAAGAAAAAAATCAATCTACAAAATGTTTCTATAAGTTTCGGATTTAGTAGAAAATGAATTTGGTATATCAAAATTTGGTTGAAGGAATTGACGAGCTTAGGCCTAGAACATAATACTTTCATATCCTAGTGTTTAGGGATCGTGTCGACTCGAACTTGTCAACTATGGAGAATAAGGATTGTACTCGCGCATGTTGTGCATATTGGAACTCTAATTTAAATGATATCAGATGTCAGAAACTTAGACAAATTGACTAGATACTTATATCCAAGATAGAACTAGCGTATTGGAAGTGAAGTTAGTATTTTTCGGTGATTCCGACAAGACTTAATAAAATATAGTCTAAACACTCGCATAGAAATTCTGAGTTCTTCAATAAAATGATGAAAAAAGGATGGATTTAAATCTCTATTGAATTGAATTTTTTTTAGAACTTTGAAAATTACTGAATGTTGGAGTATCATTCATAATAGATGTATTTTAGTACCTATTCTAAATTAAATAGGACCAGTACATGAATTTTGATTTGCTTAATACCTTGCACACATTAGCAAAAGTATACTTGATTTTGATTATAATTGTATGTCATATTTTATTTCATGATTACTAATAAGAGATATCAGTATTTTTTTTTTCCTAGAGTACTGACGCTATAATCAATTGCTACTATTTATCGCTACAATTGGAAAGACATGCTAGGCACGCTTGCTAGGTGAGAAATGAGTTTTACTTTATGAATTTTAATTCATATATTATACCTGCGTGTGTTCCGGTGTTGAGAATTGCTCCACCGAAGGGGTCGACGAACCCGGGGAATACTACGGAGGGTTGCTCCGGGTCTCGTATTTAAACTGTTAAATTTTCTGGAGCCTGAAATACAAAGGAAATCCTACCGAAATTTTCAAGAATTTTGGGAGTTAACCAAAATTCAAAATCCAAAAATATTACAAATATTTTAACCCTTAATCTTAGAATATTATATTTAACTAGGGGACGATTACCCAAAGTCTAGGACTCGTAGGTCATGGACACTAGCCACGTAACTACAACTTAAAAGTTTAAATCCCTGTTATTGTCTGCTCTGTATACAATTGGAAGAAATAATATTTTCTGGAATGATGTGTCCTGATACTTATCCTGAAATTGGAGGGAATATAACTCCGATACATGTTTCCTAGAAATTGTAAAAGAGATGATAATCCTGTTTCTTGTTATACTTAGAAAAATGTATTCTTGTATATTGATAACCAATATGAAATACATAGCAAAAAATTAATAAGATAATAAAATATGATTATTTGTAGCATTAGATTAGAGAGCATTGGGCGGGGGAGAACAACTTGAATTCCACCTACGAAATCCTACAATATAATAACAACAACAAAAGCTGATCAGCAATTAAGCTCTTTCGTAAGGCCTTGCGAATTGAGTGTGTGAGGCTTAGCTCACTTACCTGTCCTATGTTTGTACCTATTCCTAAAAATTATATATATATATATATATATATATACCTATTTTAATTAAAAAGATTGATTAGATAAATTGATATTATATTATGTTTTACTCACTAGATATGAGAGGGCCAGATCCTAAGCACCGTGCCATCCTGCCTGCCATAGCCTGATCCCTGGTTACGGGATTTTTGTCGAAAAACTAGTTAAAATAAATATTTAAAGAGTTTATCTCCAATTTGCATCATCATTTAGAAAATGTGTTTGTGTTTGTGGTAGTGAAATAGGAATGGTATTATTTGCCTTAATAGACACTATAAGGACATTAGCTAGGTAATTATTTAGAGTCACAGGAAAAACCTATTTTTTCTACTTTCTATGCAAAAGTTATTCCATTTTTCATTTCTCATAATATTATATTATAATTTATTTTTTTAACGTTATTGATCGAGGACTTGTTGTCGTTATAACGGCCTAGTATTATTCACTAGGGGAAGACGAAGTTCCTGGTGAAATGATACCTCTATATGATATGGACGAAGTTGAGGAGTAATCTTCAAGTGGTTTTCAAGGAATACAACAAATAATATTTTATGGCTGAAAATATGTATATTAATGGTTTTGTTGTAAGACTCATACGTACAGTTGTACTTTAATCATATTGTATAATTATGGTTTGTTGTAATAAAAGTGTTTTAGTATGACTTGCATTATATCATAAAGTATTATAGGCGACAATCGCTGATACGGGTACAGTTGTATTCGTATAGAGCATAGCCTGAAGATGTAGTTACGTACCTAGCTCACTATATCTTGGAAACCGGGGCGTGACAAAGTCACCAAATCGAAGGGATACCGTGTTTGCGGCGATCGTTGTCTTTAAATTCTAAGGTAAGGGCTTTGGAATCGATTAGCCGTTGGATTTGCCTTTTTAGTATGTAATAATCTCGTGTTGGATGGTGAACGTATCTGTCTCCTCGGGTCGTTTGATGTAAGATAGCTGAAGCTGTCGCCCTTTATTAGTACTTTGAAAATTTTGACGACGTTGTCGTTATTGAAGGAGTAGGTCTCCTTTGGCTTGAAAGCTTCTGTCGGTTTCTGAGTAGATGAGGCTGGGCCTTTGGACACGTTGACAGTTTGTGCATGTTTGTCTTTACTGTCGTGGCCGTTATGGCTGTTGAGGGGGCGCTTTCCCCTATCATCAACATTGGGGACATGGAGTCCCAACAGGCGGGCGTATTTGGTACTTTTCTCTGCGGCTTCATCTCTAATGATGAATGACGTCCAGTCTTTAAATTGATTAGGTCCCTTCCAGAGCCTCACTGCCGGATGCAGGTTCTTTCGGCAAGTGTCCATCAACACAGTTTCAGGAGTAACAGGGGTAGTCTCAATGTCGCCTGTCGGAAGCACTCTATGTATTAACGTGAGGACTCCTTGTCACCTTGAACGATGTCCATTAGGGAGGACATAGTCATATCCATTCCTCTCCTATAGAACCGAGAGAGGAAAAGGATTTTTAAGTCCATTATCAGGGAGGCTACAGAACCACTCGTAAGCGACTCCGGACAGTGCTTCGACGAACAGGTTAGTGAGCAATATAGCATCCCACAGTAGATGCCCTATTGTAGAACATAAGTAGTTCATGTACTGGCGGGGTAAGATTTTTCCATTGAATAGGACCAGAGACAGTAGTTTATACTTAGGAGGGTATACCACATTGTTCCACTCAGGAGGATAGGATTGTCGTATCACGAGATTCTGAAGCATGTCTCGGTTGTCTATTGCATCGATACGAGCATGCAAGTCCCGAAGGGTCTCCGAAATATCGTCTGAAAACGGAGGAGCGGATGATCGAGGCATGGTCTGGCTGTCTGCAATATAAGGAGCAAGATCGGGAACATTGGGCTCCTTATTGGTTCCTAGGTCCTGGATTGTTTGTCCTGGAGTCCGTTCTTGAGATGGGACCAGATTTGCCTTAAGGTCCAGTTCCATCTGATTTAGAGTCTGCATTGAGGTGCTCGAGGTCTGCATCATGGCTTCAAGGTGTTGTTGATCACTGGATCCTGTGCCATGATCTTCTACTGCCATGTATACGGGCATTACGTAGGGATAGATGGACGTGATTATAGACGCCTTGCTTTCTTCCTATGATACCTGAGTCTCACTGTCCTTGGGGAAGGTGAGCATTGTTACGTCATCTTCGGAACCCGGAGGATTTCTACCCCAACCCTGACTGTAGCATCATTCTGGCGGGCATGGCTACCCCGAGTAGGTTATCATCCGTTTCTTGAGATTCACTGTCCTCCTAGAATGAGGGATTGGTATGGACCACCGGAGGATTGCTACCCCCCAGATTTTATCTTTAAACGGGTACGAGGAATACCCCGTGGGGGGTACTGATAGCTTAGTGCCCGTCTGTCGATTCCTCGATCCACTAGCCGAGACCGGCAGGTTGGACGATCTCTTCTTCATAATTTTTTTCATATAAGGAGACCTCCATGTTGAGCAACATAAGGCAAAGGGCGGGTCCTCCTCTTCGTGCATCTATTTTCTGAGGCACAGTCGAACTGATGCAGTTGATTACAGCCACTGGAAGACCGACTGTCTAGCTGCCAGAACTACTACTTTGGCACAGCAATAGTTGATAATAATGCTATCACACGTATATTCAGGAGAGAATACTTTGTGTGCAGCGGTCGCTTCTCTCGTCTTGTGCTTGTGACTAATCACGTTGTGCAGGTCAGAAGAGGGAAGCTTTACTTTTACCCCCATTTCATGCGCTCGGCCAAATCTTGCACATGACTGTGAGAGTGAACTATTTTCTTCCTGATTCGATTCTTGCGCAGAAACTGTATCCAGATCATTTTTGGAAGACTTAGTGCAAGACAGACCCACTTCATGTGGAGCCAAGCTGGACGCATGGGCTTGTCATCACGATTTTTGCTCTCCCACTTGGTTCTTGCGTATCAACTGCGCCCAAGTGGTCTCGGGAAGACTTGCAGTGTTGGCCCACATCCGGTGCATGAGTGCCTAGTCTATCCCTATACAACTTTCCATCAGCAGCGCGGGTGATAACTAACGGCACATGCTTTTGGTGGACTGCTTGCGCAACCCCTCGAGGGCGCATGGCTTGAGTTGCTTTAGATCTCTTTGAACTAACACTCATTGGCGCATAATATAGAGAATCCATATTCGTGCCATAAAAAATCCTATCGAAAATAGAGTGTCACGCCCCAGTACCAAAATACGTAGGACTACGAATACGTAACATGCCAGCTGTATGTATACGAACTCCAACATATGGAAACCATATACACACGTACGCTGTACATGAATATCCAATCCACCAGTGGTAATATACTGTCACAATAAGTCATACGCAATCTATATCTCATCCACAACACAAATAAATAGATAAATGGAAATAAATAACTGAATATCAAAGATGAGTATCAAAGTATGATAGTCGGATGGAAACAAATCCACTGCAAATCGACTATACTAAAACTACTAAATAAGAGAACAGAATAACTCTAATATAAGAATAAATGTCTCTAAAAGAATAGCAGTTAGAATATCTAAACAGCTGCAATGAATCACAGATAATCCGAAGGTAAGACCTCCTCAGTCTGATAAGTAGCGTCATGTCCAGGTCCATACTCCTACGGATACTCCTGCTCATCTATATCTGGAAAGGAACCAGTTTCTCAGAGGGACGTAATAAGATACATAATAATATGCCAATAAAGTACTGAAAGTAAATATCCAATGGGGTTGCCTAACCGTCTAAGTGAATGCAGTTTAAGAACAACTTTCCAACAAGTGGGCTATCTGGCTGAAAATAGGATTGGCATGGTTCTCTTGGAGATCCAGGGGCCTAAAAAGCATGTCATCTTTTGAACGCCAGAGACCGTCTGATAATATATAATATATAGTAGTCATCACCACCCGTTTCTCTGGCGGAGAATCCGGGCGCATAAGGGAAAAAGTGCAAAGGAGCCCAAATGCCTTACTTGTTGTTCTCTCCACCCCATGCTCTAAGCATGTCACATCCATGACACGATAAAATCTCTAAACTACTGCCAGGTCTACTAGCATGCAAAGTTTTTATCGGCAGTTATCCCTATCCGTCGCACGACCTATACGTACCAGTGGCCAGTCGAGTACGCAAGTCCGTGTCCTACATGTGACTCATACTCGTGTAAGAATAGTGACATGGCGAATGAAATATAAAATGCCTCATGATAATGGGGTGGTCTCATAAAGTAGGTCCAATGCATATACATAAATAAAAACAGAACATGACGACACCGTCGTTGCACCCAAGTTTCCTTGGACGCGCAATTTATATAAAAGTTAAAATAAATGAACTAAAATAAACAGAAATAAAATATGCATGCATCATATGGAATGTAAATACATTACAATGGCAAGGTATACTTGCCTGGCAAGAAATCTGTATGGTGTAGGCGTCTAAATGTCAAGGACACAAAATTAGAAACTAATGGCTTCGAACAAACGTCTCCGGATGCTGAAATAAATATCACCAACATTTTCGAAATCAGCAAAATAGCTAGAAATCACTACCCTTTTGTCCAATTTGGACACAGGAACAAAACAGTAATTTTGGGTCAAAGTGGGGTCCACGTGTGGCCCACTTTGCACCGAAAAGCATGCTAAGGGTAACAGTCTCTAAATGGGATAAATTATAGGTCAAATAAACTCTAAATGTCAGTACGAACTCAACGGTATATCCAAATGTGGATTCCGATGAGCCGAACACAATTTTGTCCAAAAAGTCAACCGTGGGGCCCGCCAATTGGCGACTTGGTCAACTGTCTCAGAATTATGTGAAAATTGGGTCACAGGACCAACACGATACCACGAGTTCAGTGGCACAAGTTTTGTCGTAATCAGACGAGCGTGCACTAAATGCGCAGGGCTTTTGCAAAAGTTGCGACACGAGAAAACTTTGCGGATACGGGCTGATTTCGACGCACACATGCATCCAAATCAGTTTTCACGAAAGCTCACACGTTCGGGTATATAATTCGCACCATTTGGTATACTTGGTACACGACGGGGCGGTCTCGTTTGGTGGGGCGCGCTCCGTATCGCAATTTCTGGAATTCTGGAAAAAATAGGTTCTTGGGATTTTCTATCTAATTTAATTCTACGCACAACAATTAATAAATTAATGTATTTGACAGAAAATAAACTAGGTCAAGTGGTCTTCGCATACCAAAAAGAAAAACTGAATTCGGATCTCTGTGGTGGGAGATACGAATCCGTGAACATAGGTAGTTACCATAATTTTCTGCGATACCCAAAAGTTATCTTTTTTGTCATCTTGGTCGCTGTTTTCGCCTAGGTTTACGCGCTGTTCGAGATCAACTATCATACAGATATTTAAGGGGGTTAAGTTGGGAACGTACCGATAAAGACGGGGTCGAGTTTGGTTGAGCGAGGAGACAGGAAACGGCACGTGAACACAGGTACGCTGCTGACTTCCTGCAGTCGCGGCGCGGGGTCACTGTCACGCGGGTCGCAGTCGGCCGCGTGGGCGAACTCCGGTGGTGGTTTGAGGCTGGAGGTGGCGGTCGCGTCAGATCGGCGGCGCTCTGGTGTCGGGGGTGGAGTATAGAATGATCTAGGGTTAGGGTTTAACACCTAGTATATATATAGGGAGAGAAAGATGAGCGGGGAGTTACGGGTCGCGTATGCGGCTGCTGCTGCTATATGATTGCGGGTTGGTGTAGGATTTAGTGTCGGGTTTGGTGAATATTTGGTTGCGGGTTTAATATCCATTAGGGAATTTACTTTTTCCTTTTTCTTTCTTTCTTATTTCTATTTTCTTTTCTTTTATAATTCTTTTCTATTTTTTATTTAATAAACCATATATATATATATATATATATATATATATATAATTCTATTTAGTGCATACAATAAACCTACTCAGCTGTCCAAAGAGTCCCCTACATGGAATAAATTAGGAAAAATTTATAATTGCTCCATAGATCCCCTAAATGCACAAACGCCTAAAATAAAAATTAAATAAATTCTTTTTCCTCTAATTAGCTCATAATTACTATAATTCAATTAAATAATTAATTAAAAAGGTAAATACATTTTTAGGATTAGGGGTTTTACATTCTACCTAATTTATAAAAATTTTGTCCTCGAAATTAAAACTAAGACACGATAGAATGTCAAGGATGGTATAAGATATAAATTAACAAAGTAAATTCATACCTTGGTCTGCGAATAGGTTCGGAAAATGCTTGCGCATTTCGTCCTCGCGCTCCCAAATTAATTCTCCTGGCGCGCCATGCTTCCATGCCACGCGAACCAAGGGAATAGACTGGTTCCTCAAGACTTTCTCTCGACGATCAAGGATTCCCACGGGTTACTCTTAGTATGACAAGCTCGGCCCAATGGTGATCTCTGAATGGTCGAGAACGTGACTACTGTCTGCCATATATCGCCTGAGCTACGACACATGGAATACATCATGTACTCCCTCAAGTGAAGGTAGTAGCGCAAGTCGATATGCCACTTCTCCCACTCTATCTAGCACGTCAAATGGTCCAATATACCTTGGACTCAACTTGTCGCGCCCTCCGAATCGAATGGTGCCTCTGGTAGGTGATATCCTCAAGAAGACATGATCGCCCTCTTTAAACTCCAAGGGACGATGATGAAGGTCTGTCCACTGCTTCTGCCTGTCTTGTGCTGCTCGCAAGTGTCCTTGTATCTTCTTAACTGTCTCAACGGTGTTGACCACCAACTCTTGTCCTAGAATCTGACGTTCTCCCATGTCACTTCAACATACGGGAGACCTACACTTTCTTCCATACAATGCCTCAAACGGAGCTATCTGAATAGTCGCTTGATAGCTATTGTTGTAAGAAAACTCCACAAGATATAGGTGGTCCTCCCATGATCCTCCAAAGTCTAACATACAAGCCCCCAACATATCCACCAATGTCTGAATAGTACGCTCTGACTGCCCATCTGTCTGCGGGTGATAAGATGTACTAAACTTCAGACGAGTTTCAAGACTCTCTTGCATGCTCCTCCAAAAGTGTGATGTGAAACGCAAATCCCTGTCTGATATAATGCTGACTGGTATATCGTGCAATCTCACGATATGCCTCATATATAAGTCAGCAAAAGCTTCTGTAGACTGGCTAACTCTAAAAGGTAAGAAATGGACTGACTTGGTGAGTCGATCTACTATTACCCATATCGTATCTCTTTCACTTGGACTCTTAGAAAAACCCGTGACGAAGTCCATAGTGATGTGCTCCCACTTCCACTTTGGAATCAGAAGTGGTTGCAATAATCCTGCTATTCTCTGGTGCTCCGCCTTTACTTGTTGACATACCAGATATTTAGCTACAAAGAGAGCTATCTCTCTTTTTATTCCATGCCACCAAAAGTGCTGTCGTAAGTCATGATACATATTAGTGCCTCCAGGATGAATAGAATATATCGAACTATGAGCCTCTGTCATCATCTCCTGTCGAATCTCTCCATTGGGAACATATAGACGATCACCACATCGTAATGTCCTATCCTCATGAATGTGTAATCCTGTCTGCTCTCCGACCTCTATTCTTTCCTTCAATCTCCTGAATCTGGCATCTATAGGCAAAGCTGCCTTGATCCTCTCTACTAATGATGATTGTACTTGAAAGTTGGCTAGTGTCCCATCTGCTCCGGATAATATCACTTCAATGCAAAGCTCTTGCAAGTCCTCCAATAATTCCTTCTGTGTTGTCAAGAAGTAAGCTGCTGGTTTCCGGCTTAACGCGTCTGCTACCACGTTAGCCTTGCCTGGGTGATAATATAGCTCTATCTCAAAATCTTTCATCAACTCGAGCCATCGACGTTGCCTCATATTTAACTCCTTCTGCGTGAAGACGTACTTGAGGCTTTTGTGGTCTGTATAGATCTCCACTCGTTCCCCATATAAGTAATGTCTCCATAGCTTCAGAGCAACTATGGCTGCAAGTTCCAAGTCATGAGTTGGATAATTCTTCTCATGCACTCGTAACTGTCTAGATGCATACGCAATCACCTTGCCATGCTGCATCAATACGCATCCCAAGCCTTTACCTGATGCGTCACTGTAGATCACATAACCTCCTGATCCTGATGGAATAGTCAATATTGGTGCTGTAGTCAGTCGCTTCTTCAACTCTTCAAAAGCGGCTTAACACTTGTCGGTCCATAAGAATTCTTGATCCTTGCAAGTCAAACGAGTCATAGGTTCTGCTATCCTTGAGAAGTTCTCTACGAACCGTCGGTAATATCCGCAAGTCCAAGGAAACTTCTCAACTCCGCTGCTAATTTAGGAACAGGCCATGTCTCGACTGCCGAGATCTTTTCTGGATCAACAGAAATACCATCTCCCGTAATGACATGCCCAAGAAATAAAACTCTGTCAAGAAGAACTCATATTTACTGAGCTTCGCATATAACTTCTCTCTCCTCAAGGTCTCTAGAATAATCCGCAGGTGCTACTCGTGCTCCTCGTGGCTCTTCGAATAGACAAGTATATCATCTATGAAGACGACTACGAACTGGTCCAAATACTGGTAGAAGACTCGATTCATTAAGTCCATAAAGATAGCTGGAGCATTGTCAATCCAAATAGCATGACCAGAAACTCGTAGTGTCCATACCTTGTCCTGAATGCGATCTTCGGAATGTCCGGCTTCCGTACCTTCACCTGGTGATATCCCGATCTCAAGCCTATCTTCGAGAACACCTTGGCTCCATTGAGTTGATCAAATAAGTCATCAATGCGTGGCAAGGGGTATTTATTCTTCACAGTCACTGCATTCAAGGCTCTATAGTCAATGCACATACGCACTGACCCATCCTTCTTTGGTACAAACAACACTAGTGCTCCCCAGGGTGATGCACTTGGTCGGATAAAACCTTTATCCTCTAGTTCTTTCAACTGTGCCTTCAGCTCATCCATCTCCTTCTTCGCCAATCTGTAAATATGTGATGCTATAGGTGATGCTCCCGGTGCTAATTCAATTGAAAACTCTACGTCTCTGTCTGGGGGTAGTCCTGACAATTCCTCTGGAAAGATGTCTTAAAATTCTGAAATAATGGGATGATAAATAATATCGTCCATTGCAAGCTGAATACCATCCATGGCTTCTGTGGATCCTCTTGCAAACTCAAGTTCAGGCTGGCCTGGTACCTTAAAAAGAATGCTTCCTCCAAAGCAATCGAAGAAAGCGTGGTACTTGCTTAGCCAGTCCATCCCAAGCACAATATCAAAAGTTGGCATAGGAAGGACTAATAAGAGTCGGGCATTCATCTCTCTGCCACGTATCACTATAGGACACGATCTACAAATTCTACTAACATGTACAACTCCTCCTCTGGTGAGAATTCTAACACAATTAGATAAAGGTGTAGAGGCAATATTGTGCTTGGCAATAAAACTAGATGATATGAATGAGTGGGTGGCTCCCG
>JAYESA010000004.1:275809411-275814411 GCA_036927795.1 Iris macrosiphon | reverse complement strand
GTAATAGGATATAGGATATAGGCTGAGAGAGAGTGTGCTCAATCACAACTAGGACCCTTCCTGATTTCTTTTGTTATCTTCAATTTTCCTGAAATTTTTTCTTTTGCAATATTACTGTCCTTCTTTGATGATATCATATCTTGCACCGTATTGACTTCTTTTGATCTGTGTTCAGGATGCCTCCGAAGACACGGTCTCAGCACACCGTTCCAGCAGCTGCCACCGAGAGGTCTGCCATCTCTCATCCTGCTCGACTTCAGGCAGCCGCTACCGCTCCACTCGCCACTCCTGCGGTCGAGGGAGCATCCATTTCTCTCGGAGATCCTCTTACTCCTATCGATCCGAGAGCTACACCAGTTGTTCCGGTGGTACCTCCTCCACCACCGCCTGCACCAGTTGATGCCACGCAGTTGTTTGTGTTCTTCAGAGAGATAATGGATGTGCAGCACCGCCAGGCAGATGTTATGAGGTTGGGCATTGAGAATGCCCACCAGGTGGCCATGACGGCGGAAGATAGAGTGGCCCAGATCCAGCCACAGGCAGAACAGGCTCAGTATCCAAGGTCGGGTACCATTATCGACTTTCAGAGGATGCGGCCCAAGGAGTTCTGAGGTACGGAGGGGATCCTGTATGCGGACGAATGGATCGAGCACATTGAGGGTGTCTTTAGACTGGCACTGATCCCAGCCAATATGCAGATTGAGGCAGCGGGCAACCAGATGTTCGATCTTGCCCTTACTTGGTACCGCACAGATACGAGGATAGCAGTACCGAGACTGAATTGGTAGGCTTTCAAGAAGCTTTTCAAGGAGAAGTTTTTTTCGGATGTGGCTCTCAGTGCCTTAGAGAGCCAGTTTGAGGTGCTCGTCCAGGGGAGCATGCTGGTGGACGAGTATGCAGCAGAGTTTTGCCGTTTGGGCAGATTTTTTGAGGGTTTGACTGAGACAGCAAAGGCGCAGAAGTTTCGTAAGGGTTTGGTCATGGAGGTTAAGTCCTTGACTAGGAGTGACTGCGAGGCGACCTTCGAGCAGATTGTGAGCGACGCTCAGAGGGCTGAGGACGACTTGGAGCTGAAGACCAAGAGGAGCAGAGATGCTTCTGGAGCAGGCAGCAGTGCAGGCCCAGCCAAGAGGCCGTTCCAGCAGACTCAGCAGCACCAGGGTCAGGGTCATACACCCTTCCGGCAGGCACCCCAGCAGCAGAGGCAGGGACAGCAGCAGGGTCAGAGGCAGCCCATCATTTGCCCTTTCTGTAGGAAGCCAGGGCACGAATGGGATATTTGCAGAAAGAGGCTGGGCAGATATTTGTTATGTGGCGCAGCATATCACCAGCTGAAGGATTGCCCTTCAGCACTTGCTTGTACATCTCAGGGCGGAGGAGCCGCTCAGAGGGGACCAGCCAGAGCACCTGCAGCACAGCAGAGAGGACAGCCTTTGCCGACTCAGCAGCAGAGATTTTCTCAGCACCAGTAGCAGCACCGAGGAGGACAGCAAGGGCGAGCTTTTGCCCTGACTGTAGACGAGGCCGAGCCCATTGGTGATGTGATCTCAGGTTCTGTTCTTCTTGATTCCATTCCAGTACTTGCTTTATTTGATTCCGGTGCTTCCTATAGCTTTGTGTCTGTATCTTTTGCTGTTAGATACCATCTTGTTGCTGAACCTTTAGCTAGACTCTGCAAGATCACGACCGGGGGTGGCATCATCCTAGTCAGTGATGTCTGTAGAGACCGGAGAGTTACCTTGGGAGGCCGGGAGTTGAGTGTGTGCCTATTCGTAATGCCACTTCCGAGCTACGATATTGTACTCGGAATGGATTGGTTGAGTATGCATTGTGCTAGTATATATTATCGTGGAGGCTGAGTGTTGTTTAGTCCGTCGGGTGAGCCAGAGTTTGAGTTTGTCAGAGGAGCAGCGGAGCAGAGCGAGGGAGTCTTCTGCGGAGCCCTGGTGGTAGAGCCGAGGTTACAACATCCACTGATAGCGGAGTTCATGGATGTCTTTCCGGAGGAGTTGCCAGGTTTACCTCCGGATAGAGATGTGGAGTTCTCTATAGACTTGGTGCCAGGCGCGGAGCCGATATCCCAGCACGTCTATAGAGACAGCAACAGTGAGCTGATAGAGTTGAAGAAGCAGGTGGATGAGCTTCAGGACAAGGGATTTATCAGATCTAGTTCTTCTCCGTGGGGTGCTCCGGTACTTTTTGTGCCGAAGAAGGATGGGTCGATACGGATGTGTATCGACTACAGGGCTCTAAACAACCTCACAATCAAGAACAAGTATCCGCTGCCGCGTATTGATGATCTTTTTGACCAGTTGAGCGGAGCGAGGGTATTTTCTAGGATTGATCTGAGGACAGGCTATCACCAGGTGAAGGTCAGGCGGGAGGATATTCCGAAGATAACTTTTCGGACCAGGTATGGACAGTACGAGTTCATGGTGATGTCGTTTGGGTTGACTAATGCCCCGACAGTGTTCATGAATCTGATGAACAAGGTGTTCCATCAGCATCTGGACAGGTTTATAGTGGTGTTTATAGATGATATCTTGGTGTATTCGAAGACCCCAGAGGAGCATGAGGAGCATCTGAGGATAATGGTGGAGACTCTCAGAAAGGAGAAGCTTTATGGAAAGCTTTCGAAGTGCGAGTTCTTCCTTGACAAGGTTTAATTCCTTGGTCATGTGGTGACTGGAGAGGGGATCTCGGTGGATCCGAGAAAGATTATGGCAGTTGAGGCATGGAGTGCTCCGAGTTCAGTAGCCGAGGTCAGGAGTTTCCTGGGACTGGCAGGCTACTACAGGAGATTTGTTCAGGATTATTCCCGGATTGCAGAGCCATTGTCTAGGCTGACCCAGAAGGACGAGGAGTTTGTTTGGTCAGAGGAGTGCCAGATCGCCTTTGATGAGCTGAAGAGGAGGTTGACAACAGCTCCAGTGTTGATGTTGCCATTGGGATCTGGAGGATTCACTATCTATAGTGATGCATCGGGGAAGGGACTGGGTTGTGTGTTGCAGCAGAATGGGAGGGTGATTGCCTATGCTTCTAGGCAATTACGTCCTCATGAGAAGAACTACCCTACCCACGATTTGGAGTTGGCAGCGTTCATCTTTGCTCTGAAGTTATGGAAACACTATTTATACGGAGAGCGTATGGAGATCTTCACAGACCATAAGAGCTTGAAGTATGTGTTTACCTAAAAAGAGCTGAACATGAGGCAGAGGAGATGGTTGGAGTTAATAAAAGACTTCAACATATTGTTGCAATACCATCCAGGGAAGGCGAACGTAGTAGCGGATGCGCTGAGCAGGTATCCGGTAGCTATGTGCCTGACTACAGATCGTTATCTTCTGGCAGATCTAGAGAGCTTGGGCATTGAGGTGATAGTACCTGGAGTTGAGATGCAGATGTGGGGACTGCAAATTTAGTCAGAGTTGGTAGACCGGATCAGGGCTACACAGTTTGAGGATGAGTCCCCTGAGGAGCATCAGGGTGCAGGTTCAGATTGGATTATCAGATGACTTCACCATTGCTGATGATGGTTCATTGCGGTACGGTACCAGGTTGTGTGTGTCGAGTGGGTCATTGTGCGAGGAGGTTCTTCAGGAGGCGCATCGATCCCAGTACTCTATGCATCTAGGTGCCAACAAGATGTATAGAGATCTGAGAGAGCATGTATGGTGGTACAAGATTAAGCGGGAGGTAGCGTGCCTCGTATCCCGATGCTTTGTGTGCCAGCAGGTGAAGGTGGAGAGGCAGAGGCCAGGAGGATTGCTCCAACCGTTACCCATTCCGGAGTGGAAATGGGAGCATGTGACCATGGATTTTGTTTCTGGACTTCCCCGTTCTCCAGGCAGGAAGGATGCGATTTGGGGTCATCGTAGACAGGTTGACCAAATCGGCCACTTTCTACCATTCAAAGTGGGTACGTTCTACAGAGAGACTAGCAGAGATGTATGTGGGCCAGATAGTCAGACTGCATGGAGTCCCTGTGAGCATAGTATCAGACCGGGATAGTCGCTTTACTTCGTATTTCTGGAGGAGTCTGCAGGCTAGCTTGGGCACCCAGCTCAAGTTTAGTAGTGCATATCACCCACAAACAGATGGTCAGTCAGAGAGGACCATCCAGACACTTGAGGACATGCTTCGTACTTGTGTTTTGGATTTCAGAGGCTCTTGGGAGGATCACTTGCACTTGGTGGAGTTTGCTTATAACAACAGCTACCAAGCCAAGTATCGAGATGTCACCATTAGAGGCGTTGTATGGACGGAGGTGTCGCACTCCGTTATCATGGGATGATGTAGGCGAGAGAGCTTTGCTTGGCCCAATGATGGTGGTTGATGCAGCGGAGAAGGTCAAGCTCATTAGAGATAGACTTCGGGTGGCGCAGGACAGGCAGCGGCATTGGGCCGATAGCCACCGGAGACCTTTGGAGTTTGAGGTATAGCTTAGAATTTAGATTTTGTTCTTATGTTTGCTTGTGATTGCTTGTTTTAGATTAAGTGCTGAGACCTTGTTTGTGCTAGGTTGGAGATCTGGTGTTCCTGAGGATTTCTCCAACGCGGGGCACTATTCGCTTCGGTGGAGGCGGAAAGCTTAGCCCACGTTTCGTCGGACCCTTCAGTATCCTTGAGAGGGTCAGCGCTGTGGCGTATAGGCTAGATTTGTCGCCTACGCTAGAGGGAGTTCATGATGTGTTCCATGTGTCGCAGTTGAGACGGTACTTGGCGGATCCCAGTCATGTATTGGATCACTCAGAGATCGTGGTGGGCTCTACTCTTAGCTATCTAGAGCAGCCGGTGGAGATTCTGGATCGGCGGGGAGAAGGTGTTGAGGAACCAGACTATTCCCTTGGTTCGCGTCGCATGGAGGCATCACTCTCCAGGTGAGTCGACCTGGGAGAGGGAGGATGAAATGCTGCGAGCGATACCCCTATCTTTTCGAGCCCTGAGGTATGGTTCTTTCCTTGCATTCCTGTCCTAGTTTCGTCTTTTTAATTTCGAGG